>JAUPFN010000075.1:5000-27500 GCA_036924255.1 Apodemia mormo
CTAACCTAACCTAACCTAACCTAACCTAACCTAACCTAACCTAACCTAACCTAACCTATCCTAACCTAACCTAACCTAACCTAACCTAACCTAACCTAACCTAACCTAACCTAACCTAACCTAACCTAACCTAACCTAACCTAACCTAACCTAACCTAACCTAACCTAACCTAACCTAACCTAACCTAACCTAACCTAACCTAACCTAACCTAACCTAACCTAACCTAACCTAACCTAACCTAACCTAACCTAACCTAACCTAACCTAACCTAACCTAACCTAACCTAACCTAACCTAACCTAACCTAACCTAACCTAACCTAACCTAACCTAACCTAACCTAACCTAACCTAACCTAACCTAACCTAACCTAACCTAACCTAACCTAACCTAACCTAACCTAACCTAACCTAACCTAACCTAACCTAACCTAACCTAACCTAACCTAACCTAACCTAACCTAACCTAACCTAACCTAACCTAACCTAACCTAACCTAACCTAACCTAACCTAACCTAACCTAACCTAACCTAACCTAACCTAACCTAACCTAACCTAACCTAACCTAACCTAACCTAACCTAACCTAACCTAACCTAACCTAACCTAACCTAACCTAACCTAACCTAACCTAACCTAACCTAACCTAACCTAACCTAACCTAACCTAACCTAACCTAACCTAACCTAACCTAACCTAACCTAACCTAACCTAACCTAACCTAACCTAACCTAACCTAACCTAACCTAACCTAACCTAACCTAACCTAACCTAACCTAACCTAACCTAACCTAACCTAACCTAACCTAACCTAACCTAACCTAACCTAACCTAACCTAACCTAACCTAACCTAACCTAACCTAACCTAACCTAACCTAACCTAACCTAACCTAACCTAACCTAACCTAACCTAACCTAACCTAACCTAACCTAACCTAACCTAACCTAACCTAACCTAACCTAACCTAACCTAACCTAACCTAACCTAACCTAACCTAACCTAACCTAACCTAACCTAACCTAACCTAACCTAACCTAACCTAACCTAACCTAACCTAACCTAACCTAACCTAACCTAACCTAACCTAACCTAACCTAACCTAACCTAACCTAACCTAACCTAACCTAACCTAACCTAACCTAACCTAACCTAACCTAACCTAACCTAACCTAACCTAACCTAACCTAACCTAACCTAACCTAACCTAACCTAACCTAACCTAACCTAACCTAACCTAACCTAACCTAACCTAACCTAACCTAACCTAACCTAACCTAACCTAACCTAACCTAACCTAACCTAACCTAACCTAACCTAACCTAACCTAACCTAACCTAACCTAACCTAACCTAACCTAACCTAACCTAACCTAACCTAACCTAACCTAACCTAACCTAACCTAACCTAACCTAACCTAACCTAACCTAACCTAACCTAACCTAACCTAACCTAACCTAACCTAACCTAACCTAACCTAACCTAACCTAACCTAACCTAACCTAACCTAACCTAACCTAACCTAACCTAACCTAACCTAACCTAACCTAACCTAACCTAACCTAACCTAACCTAACCTAACCTAACCTAACCTAACCTAACCTAACCTAACCTAACCTAACCTAACCTAACCTAACCTAACCTAACCTAACCTAACCTAACCTAACCTAACCTAACCTAACCTAACCTAACCTAACCTAACCTAACCTAACCTAACCTAACCTAACCTAACCTAACCTAACCTAACCTAACCTAACCTAACCTAACCTAACCTAACCTAACCTAACCTAACCTAACCTAACCTAACCTAACCTAACCTAACCTAACCTAACCTAACCTAACCTAACCTAACCTAACCTAACCTAACCTAACCTAACCTAACCTAACCTAACCTAACCTAACCTAACCTAACCTAACCTAACCTAACCTAACCTAACCTAACCTAACCTAACCTAACCTAACCTAACCTAACCTAACCTAACCTAACCTAACCTAACCTAACCTAACCTAACCTAACCTAACCTAACCTAACCTAACCTAACCTAACCTAACCTAACCTAACCTAACCTAACCTAACCTAACCTAACCTAACCTAACCTAACCTAACCTAACCTAACCTAACCTAACCTAACCTAACCTAACCTAACCTAACCTAACCTAACCTAACCTAACCTAACCTAACCTAACCTAACCTAACCTAACCTAACCTAACCTAACCTAACCTAACCTAACCTAACCTAACCTAACCTAACCTAACCTAACCTAACCTAACCTAACCTAACCTAACCTAACCTAACCTAACCTAACCTAACCTAACCTAACCTAACCTAACCTAACCTAACCTAACCTAACCTAACCTAACCTAACCTAACCTAACCTAACCTAACCTAACCTAACCTAACCTAACCTAACCTAACCTAACCTAACCTAACCTAACCTAACCTAACCTAACCTAACCTAACCTAACCTAACCTAACCTAACCTAACCTAACCTAACCTAACCTAACCTAACCTAACCTAACCTAACCTAACCTAACCTAACCTAACCTAACCTAACCTAACCTAACCTAACCTAACCTAACCTAACCTAACCTAACCTAACCTAACCTAACCTAACCTAACCTAACCTAACCTAACCTAACCTAACCTAACCTAACCTAACCTAACCTAACCTAACCTAACCTAACCTAACCTAACCTAACCTAACCTAACCTAACCTAACCTAACCTAACCTAACCTAACCTAACCTAACCTAACCTAACCTAACCTAACCTAACCTAACCTAACCTAACCTAACCTAACCTAACCTAACCTAACCTAACCTAACCTAACCTAACCTAACCTAACCTAACCTAACCTAACCTAACCTAACCTAACCTAACCTAACCTAACCTAACCTAACCTAACCTAACCTAACCTAACCTAACCTAACCTAACCTAACCTAACCTAACCTAACCTAACCTAACCTAACCTAACCTAACCTAACCTAACCTAACCTAACCTAACCTAACCTAACCTAACCTAACCTAACCTAACCTAACCTAACCTAACCTAACCTAACCTAACCTAACCTAACCTAACCTAACCTAACCTAACCTAACCTAACCTAACCTAACCTAACCTAACCTAACCTAACCTAACCTAACCTAACCTAACCTAACCTAACCTAACCTAACCTAACCTAACCTAACCTAACCTAACCTAACCTAACCTAACCTAACCTAACCTAACCTAACCTAACCTAACCTAACCTAACCTAACCTAACCTAACCTAACCTAACCTAACCTAACCTAACCTAACCTAACCTAACCTAACCTAACCTAACCTAACCTAACCTAACCTAACCTAACCTAACCTAACCTAACCTAACCTAACCTAACCTAACCTAACCTAACCTAACCTAACCTAACCTAACCTAACCTAACCTAACCTAACCTAACCTAACCTAACCTAACCTAACCTAACCTAACCTAACCTAACCTAACCTAACCTAACCTAACCTAACCTAACCTAACCTAACCTAACCTAACCTAACCTAACCTAACCTAACCTAACCTAACCTAACCTAACCTAACCTAACCTAACCTAACCTAACCTAACCTAACCTAACCTAACCTAACCTAACCTAACCTAACCTAACCTAACCTAACCTAACCTAACCTAACCTAACCTAACCTAACCTAACCTAACCTAACCTAACCTAACCTAACCTAACCTAACCTAACCTAACCTAACCTAACCTAACCTAACCTAACCTAACCTAACCTAACCTAACCTAACCTAACCTAACCTAACCTAACCTAACCTAACCTAACCTAACCTAACCTAACCTAACCTAACCTAACCTAACCTAACCTAACCTAACCTAACCTAACCTAACCTAACCTAACCTAACCTAACCTAACCTAACCTAACCTAACCTAACCTAACCTAACCTAACCTAACCTAACCTAACCTAACCTAACCTAACCTAACCTAACCTAACCTAACCTAACCTAACCTAACCTAACCTAACCTAACCTAACCTAACCTAACCTAACCTAACCTAACCTAACCTAACCTAACCTAACCTAACCTAACCTAACCTAACCTAACCTAACCTAACCTAACCTAACCTAACCTAACCTAACCTAACCTAACCTAACCTAACCTAACCTAACCTAACCTAACCTAACCTAACCTAACCTAACCTAACCTAACCTAACCTAACCTAACCTAACCTAACCTAACCTAACCTAACCTAACCTAACCTAACCTAACCTAACCTAACCTAACCTAACCTAACCTAACCTAACCTAACCTAACCTAACCTAACCTAACCTAACCTAACCTAACCTAACCTAACCTAACCTAACCTAACCTAACCTAACCTAACCTAACCTAACCTAACCTAACCTAACCTAACCTAACCTAACCTAACCTAACCTAACCTAACCTAACCTAACCTAACCTAACCTAACCTAACCTAACCTAACCTAACCTAACCTAACCTAACCTAACCTAACCTAACCTAACCTAACCTAACCTAACCTAACCTAACCTAACCTAACCTAACCTAACCTAACCTAACCTAACCTAACCTAACCTAACCTAACCTAACCTAACCTAACCTAACCTAACCTAACCTAACCTAACCTAACCTAACCTAACCTAACCTAACCTAACCTAACCTAACCTAACCTAACCTAACCTAACCTAACCTAACCTAACCTAACCTAACCTAACCTAACCTAACCTAACCTAACCTAACCTAACCTAACCTAACCTAACCTAACCTAACCTAACCTAACCTAACCTAACCTAACCTAACCTAACCTAACCTAACCTAACCTAACCTAACCTAACCTAACCTAACCTAACCTAACCTAACCTAACCTAACCTAACCTAACCTAACCTAACCTAACCTAACCTAACCTAACCTAACCTAACCTAACCTAACCTAACCTAACCTAACCTAACCTAACCTAACCTAACCTAACCTAACCTAACCTAACCTAACCTAACCTAACCTAACCTAACCTAACCTAACCTAACCTAACCTAACCTAACCTAACCTAACCTAACCTAACCTAACCTAACCTAACCTAACCTAACCTAACCTAACCTAACCTAACCTAACCTAACCTAACCTAACCTAACCTAACCTAACCTAACCTAACCTAACCTAACCTAACCTAACCTAACCTAACCTAACCTAACCTAACCTAACCTAACCTAACCTAACCTAACCTAACCTAACCTAACCTAACCTAACCTAACCTAACCTAACCTAACCTAACCTAACCTAACCTAACCTAACCTAACCTAACCTAACCTAACCTAACCTAACCTAACCTAACCTAACCTAACCTAACCTAACCTAACCTAACCTAACCTAACCTAACCTAACCTAACCTAACCTAACCTAACCTAACCTAACCTAACCTAACCTAACCTAACCTAACCTAACCTAACCTAACCTAACCTAACCTAACCTAACCTAACCTAACCTAACCTAACCTAACCTAACCTAACCTAACCTAACCTAACCTAACCTAACCTAACCTAACCTAACCTAACCTAACCTAACCTAACCTAACCTAACCTAACCTAACCTAACCTAACCTAACCTAACCTAACCTAACCTAACCTAACCTAACCTAACCTAACCTAACCTAACCTAACCTAACCTAACCTAACCTAACCTAACCTAACCTAACCTAACCTAACCTAACCTAACCTAACCTAACCTAACCTAACCTAACCTAACCTAACCTAACCTAACCTAACCTAACCTAACCTAACCTAACCTAACCTAACCTAACCTAACCTAACCTAACCTAACCTAACCTAACCTAACCTAACCTAACCTAACCTAACCTAACCTAACCTAACCTAACCTAACCTAACCTAACCTAACCTAACCTAACCTAACCTAACCTAACCTAACCTAACCTAACCTAACCTAACCTAACCTAACCTAACCTAACCTAACCTAACCTAACCTAACCTAACCTAACCTAACCTAACCTAACCTAACCTAACCTAACCTAACCTAACCTAACCTAACCTAACCTAACCTAACCTAACCTAACCTAACCTAACCTAACCTAACCTAACCTAACCTAACCTAACCTAACCTAACCTAACCTAACCTAACCTAACCTAACCTAACCTAACCTAACCTAACCTAACCTAACCTAACCTAACCTAACCTAACCTAACCTAACCTAACCTAACCTAACCTAACCTAACCTAACCTAACCTAACCTAACCTAACCTAACCTAACCTAACCTAACCTAACCTAACCTAACCTAACCTAACCTAACCTAACCTAACCTAACCTAACCTAACCTAACCTAACCTAACCTAACCTAACCTAACCTAACCTAACCTAACCTAACCTAACCTAACCTAACCTAACCTAACCTAACCTAACCTAACCTAACCTAACCTAACCTAACCTAACCTAACCTAACCTAACCTAACCTAACCTAACCTAACCTAACCTAACCTAACCTAACCTAACCTAACCTAACCTAACCTAACCTAACCTAACCTAACCTAACCTAACCTAACCTAACCTAACCTAACCTAACCTAACCTAACCTAACCTAACCTAACCTAACCTAACCTAACCTAACCTAACCTAACCTAACCTAACCTAACCTAACCTAACCTAACCTAACCTAACCTAACCTAACCTAACCTAACCTAACCTAACCTAACCTAACCTAACCTAACCTAACCTAACCTAACCTAACCTAACCTAACCTAACCTAACCTAACCTAACCTAACCTAACCTAACCTAACCTAACCTAACCTAACCTAACCTAACCTAACCTAACCTAACCTAACCTAACCTAACCTAACCTAACCTAACCTAACCTAACCTAACCTAACCTAACCTAACCTAACCTAACCTAACCTAACCTAACCTAACCTAACCTAACCTAACCTAACCTAACCTAACCTAACCTAACCTAACCTAACCTAACCTAACCTAACCTAACCTAACCTAACCTAACCTAACCTAACCTAACCTAACCTAACCTAACCTAACCTAACCTAACCTAACCTAACCTAACCTAACCTAACCTAACCTAACCTAACCTAACCTAACCTAACCTAACCTAACCTAACCTAACCTAACCTAACCTAACCTAACCTAACCTAACCTAACCTAACCTAACCTAACCTAACCTAACCTAACCTAACCTAACCTAACCTAACCTAACCTAACCTAACCTAACCTAACCTAACCTAACCTAACCTAACCTAACCTAACCTAACCTAACCTAACCTAACCTAACCTAACCTAACCTAACCTAACCTAACCTAACCTAACCTAACCTAACCTAACCTAACCTAACCTAACCTAACCTAACCTAACCTAACCTAACCTAACCTAACCTAACCTAACCTAACCTAACCTAACCTAACCTAACCTAACCTAACCTAACCTAACCTAACCTAACCTAACCTAACCTAACCTAACCTAACCTAACCTAACCTAACCTAACCTAACCTAACCTAACCTAACCTAACCTAACCTAACCTAACCTAACCTAACCTAACCTAACCTAACCTAACCTAACCTAACCTAACCTAACCTAACCTAACCTAACCTAACCTAACCTAACCTAACCTAACCTAACCTAACCTAACCTAACCTAACCTAACCTAACCTAACCTAACCTAACCTAACCTAACCTAACCTAACCTAACCTAACCTAACCTAACCTAACCTAACCTAACCTAACCTAACCTAACCTAACCTAACCTAACCTAACCTAACCTAACCTAACCTAACCTAACCTAACCTAACCTAACCTAACCTAACCTAACCTAACCTAACCTAACCTAACCTAACCTAACCTAACCTAACCTAACCTAACCTAACCTAACCTAACCTAACCTAACCTAACCTAACCTAACCTAACCTAACCTAACCTAACCTAACCTAACCTAACCTAACCTAACCTAACCTAACCTAACCTAACCTAACCTAACCTAACCTAACCTAACCTAACCTAACCTAACCTAACCTAACCTAACCTAACCTAACCTAACCTAACCTAACCTAACCTAACCTAACCTAACCTAACCTAACCTAACCTAACCTAACCTAACCTAACCTAACCTAACCTAACCTAACCTAACCTAACCTAACCTAACCTAACCTAACCTAACCTAACCTAACCTAACCTAACCTAACCTAACCTAACCTAACCTAACCTAACCTAACCTAACCTAACCTAACCTAACCTAACCTAACCTAACCTAACCTAACCTAACCTAACCTAACCTAACCTAACCTAACCTAACCTAACCTAACCTAACCTAACCTAACCTAACCTAACCTAACCTAACCTAACCTAACCTAACCTAACCTAACCTAACCTAACCTAACCTAACCTAACCTAACCTAACCTAACCTAACCTAACCTAACCTAACCTAACCTAACCTAACCTAACCTAACCTAACCTAACCTAACCTAACCTAACCTAACCTAACCTAACCTAACCTAACCTAACCTAACCTAACCTAACCTAACCTAACCTAACCTAACCTAACCTAACCTAACCTAACCTAACCTAACCTAACCTAACCTAACCTAACCTAACCTAACCTAACCTAACCTAACCTAACCTAACCTAACCTAACCTAACCTAACCTAACCTAACCTAACCTAACCTAACCTAACCTAACCTAACCTAACCTAACCTAACCTAACCTAACCTAACCTAACCTAACCTAACCTAACCTAACCTAACCTAACCTAACCTAACCTAACCTAACCTAACCTAACCTAACCTAACCTAACCTAACCTAACCTAACCTAACCTAACCTAACCTAACCTAACCTAACCTAACCTAACCTAACCTAACCTAACCTAACCTAACCTAACCTAACCTAACCTAACCTAACCTAACCTAACCTAACCTAACCTAACCTAACCTAACCTAACCTAACCTAACCTAACCTAACCTAACCTAACCTAACCTAACCTAACCTAACCTAACCTAACCTAACCTAACCTAACCTAACCTAACCTAACCTAACCTAACCTAACCTAACCTAACCTAACCTAACCTAACCTAACCTAACCTAACCTAACCTAACCTAACCTAACCTAACCTAACCTAACCTAACCTAACCTAACCTAACCTAACCTAACCTAACCTAACCTAACCTAACCTAACCTAACCTAACCTAACCTAACCTAACCTAACCTAACCTAACCTAACCTAACCTAACCTAACCTAACCTAACCTAACCTAACCTAACCTAACCTAACCTAACCTAACCTAACCTAACCTAACCTAACCTAACCTAACCTAACCTAACCTAACCTAACCTAACCTAACCTAACCTAACCTAACCTAACCTAACCTAACCTAACCTAACCTAACCTAACCTAACCTAACCTAACCTAACCTAACCTAACCTAACCTAACCTAACCTAACCTAACCTAACCTAACCTAACCTAACCTAACCTAACCTAACCTAACCTAACCTAACCTAACCTAACCTAACCTAACCTAACCTAACCTAACCTAACCTAACCTAACCTAACCTAACCTAACCTAACCTAACCTAACCTAACCTAACCTAACCTAACCTAACCTAACCTAACCTAACCTAACCTAACCTAACCTAACCTAACCTAACCTAACCTAACCTAACCTAACCTAACCTAACCTAACCTAACCTAACCTAACCTAACCTAACCTAACCTAACCTAACCTAACCTAACCTAACCTAACCTAACCTAACCTAACCTAACCTAACCTAACCTAACCTAACCTAACCTAACCTAACCTAACCTAACCTAACCTAACCTAACCTAACCTAACCTAACCTAACCTAACCTAACCTAACCTAACCTAACCTAACCTAACCTAACCTAACCTAACCTAACCTAACCTAACCTAACCTAACCTAACCTAACCTAACCTAACCTAACCTAACCTAACCTAACCTAACCTAACCTAACCTAACCTAACCTAACCTAACCTAACCTAACCTAACCTAACCTAACCTAACCTAACCTAACCTAACCTAACCTAACCTAACCTAACCTAACCTAACCTAACCTAACCTAACCTAACCTAACCTAACCTAACCTAACCTAACCTAACCTAACCTAACCTAACCTAACCTAACCTAACCTAACCTAACCTAACCTAACCTAACCTAACCTAACCTAACCTAACCTAACCTAACCTAACCTAACCTAACCTAACCTAACCTAACCTAACCTAACCTAACCTAACCTAACCTAACCTAACCTAACCTAACCTAACCTAACCTAACCTAACCTAACCTAACCTAACCTAACCTAACCTAACCTAACCTAACCTAACCTAACCTAACCTAACCTAACCTAACCTAACCTAACCTAACCTAACCTAACCTAACCTAACCTAACCTAACCTAACCTAACCTAACCTAACCTAACCTAACCTAACCTAACCTAACCTAACCTAACCTAACCTAACCTAACCTAACCTAACCTAACCTAACCTAACCTAACCTAACCTAACCTAACCTAACCTAACCTAACCTAACCTAACCTAACCTAACCTAACCTAACCTAACCTAACCTAACCTAACCTAACCTAACCTAACCTAACCTAACCTAACCTAACCTAACCTAACCTAACCTAACCTAACCTAACCTAACCTAACCTAACCTAACCTAACCTAACCTAACCTAACCTAACCTAACCTAACCTAACCTAACCTAACCTAACCTAACCTAACCTAACCTAACCTAACCTAACCTAACCTAACCTAACCTAACCTAACCTAACCTAACCTAACCTAACCTAACCTAACCTAACCTAACCTAACCTAACCTAACCTAACCTAACCTAACCTAACCTAACCTAACCTAACCTAACCTAACCTAACCTAACCTAACCTAACCTAACCTAACCTAACCTAACCTAACCTAACCTAACCTAACCTAACCTAACCTAACCTAACCTAACCTAACCTAACCTAACCTAACCTAACCTAACCTAACCTAACCTAACCTAACCTAACCTAACCTAACCTAACCTAACCTAACCTAACCTAACCTAACCTAACCTAACCTAACCTAACCTAACCTAACCTAACCTAACCTAACCTAACCTAACCTAACCTAACCTAACCTAACCTAACCTAACCTAACCTAACCTAACCTAACCTAACCTAACCTAACCTAACCTAACCTAACCTAACCTAACCTAACCTAACCTAACCTAACCTAACCTAACCTAACCTAACCTAACCTAACCTAACCTAACCTAACCTAACCTAACCTAACCTAACCTAACCTAACCTAACCTAACCTAACCTAACCTAACCTAACCTAACCTAACCTAACCTAACCTAACCTAACCTAACCTAACCTAACCTAACCTAACCTAACCTAACCTAACCTAACCTAACCTAACCTAACCTAACCTAACCTAACCTAACCTAACCTAACCTAACCTAACCTAACCTAACCTAACCTAACCTAACCTAACCTAACCTAACCTAACCTAACCTAACCTAACCTAACCTAACCTAACCTAACCTAACCTAACCTAACCTAACCTAACCTAACCTAACCTAACCTAACCTAACCTAACCTAACCTAACCTAACCTAACCTAACCTAACCTAACCTAACCTAACCTAACCTAACCTAACCTAACCTAACCTAACCTAACCTAACCTAACCTAACCTAACCTAACCTAACCTAACCTAACCTAACCTAACCTAACCTAACCTAACCTAACCTAACCTAACCTAACCTAACCTAACCTAACCTAACCTAACCTAACCTAACCTAACCTAACCTAACCTAACCTAACCTAACCTAACCTAACCTAACCTAACCTAACCTAACCTAACCTAACCTAACCTAACCTAACCTAACCTAACCTAACCTAACCTAACCTAACCTAACCTAACCTAACCTAACCTAACCTAACCTAACCTAACCTAACCTAACCTAACCTAACCTAACCTAACCTAACCTAACCTAACCTAACCTAACCTAACCTAACCTAACCTAACCTAACCTAACCTAACCTAACCTAACCTAACCTAACCTAACCTAACCTAACCTAACCTAACCTAACCTAACCTAACCTAACCTAACCTAACCTAACCTAACCTAACCTAACCTAACCTAACCTAACCTAACCTAACCTAACCTAACCTAACCTAACCTAACCTAACCTAACCTAACCTAACCTAACCTAACCTAACCTAACCTAACCTAACCTAACCTAACCTAACCTAACCTAACCTAACCTAACCTAACCTAACCTAACCTAACCTAACCTAACCTAACCTAACCTAACCTAACCTAACCTAACCTAACCTAACCTAACCTAACCTAACCTAACCTAACCTAACCTAACCTAACCTAACCTAACCTAACCTAACCTAACCTAACCTAACCTAACCTAACCTAACCTAACCTAACCTAACCTAACCTAACCTAACCTAACCTAACCTAACCTAACCTAACCTAACCTAACCTAACCTAACCTAACCTAACCTAACCTAACCTAACCTAACCTAACCTAACCTAACCTAACCTAACCTAACCTAACCTAACCTAACCTAACCTAACCTAACCTAACCTAACCTAACCTAACCTAACCTAACCTAACCTAACCTAACCTAACCTAACCTAACCTAACCTAACCTAACCTAACCTAACCTAACCTAACCTAACCTAACCTAACCTAACCTAACCTAACCTAACCTAACCTAACCTAACCTAACCTAACCTAACCTAACCTAACCTAACCTAACCTAACCTAACCTAACCTAACCTAACCTAACCTAACCTAACCTAACCTAACCTAACCTAACCTAACCTAACCTAACCTAACCTAACCTAACCTAACCTAACCTAACCTAACCTAACCTAACCTAACCTAACCTAACCTAACCTAACCTAACCTAACCTAACCTAACCTAACCTAACCTAACCTAACCTAACCTAACCTAACCTAACCTAACCTAACCTAACCTAACCTAACCTAACCTAACCTAACCTAACCTAACCTAACCTAACCTAACCTAACCTAACCTAACCTAACCTAACCTAACCTAACCTAACCTAACCTAACCTAACCTAACCTAACCTAACCTAACCTAACCTAACCTAACCTAACCTAACCTAACCTAACCTAACCTAACCTAACCTAACCTAACCTAACCTAACCTAACCTAACCTAACCTAACCTAACCTAACCTAACCTAACCTAACCTAACCTAACCTAACCTAACCTAACCTAACCTAACCTAACCTA
This sequence comes from Apodemia mormo, assembly GCA_036924255.1. Classification (NCBI taxonomy): domain Eukaryota; kingdom Metazoa; phylum Arthropoda; class Insecta; order Lepidoptera; family Riodinidae; genus Apodemia; species Apodemia mormo. The sequence continues at coordinate 18,299 of JAUPFN010000075.1, forward strand.
ACCTAACCTAACCTAACCTAACCTAACCTAACCTAACCTAACCTAACCTAACCTAACCTAACCTAACCTAACCTAACCTAACCTAACCTAACCTAACCTAACCTAACCTAACCTAACCTAACCTAACCTAACCTAACCTAACCTAACCTAACCTAACCTAACCTAACCTAACCTAACCTAACCTAACCTAACCTAACCTAACCTAACCTAACCTAACCTAACCTAACCTAACCTAACCTAACCTAACCTAACCTAACCTAACCTAACCTAACCTAACCTAACCTAACCTAACCTAACCTAACCTAACCTAACCTAACCTAACCTAACCTAACCTAACCTAACCTAACCTAACCTAACCTAACCTAACCTAACCTAACCTAACCTAACCTAACCTAACCTAACCTAACCTAACCTAACCTAACCTAACCTAACCTAACCTAACCTAACCTAACCTAACCTAACCTAACCTAACCTAACCTAACCTAACCTAACCTAACCTAACCTAACCTAACCTAACCTAACCTAACCTAACCTAACCTAACCTAACCTAACCTAACCTAACCTAACCTAACCTAACCTAACCTAACCTAACCTAACCTAACCTAACCTAACCTAACCTAACCTAACCTAACCTAACCTAACCTAACCTAACCTAACCTAACCTAACCTAACCTAACCTAACCTAACCTAACCTAACCTAACCTAACCTAACCTAACCTAACCTAACCTAACCTAACCTAACCTAACCTAACCTAACCTAACCTAACCTAACCTAACCTAACCTAACCTAACCTAACCTAACCTAACCTAACCTAACCTAACCTAACCTAACCTAACCTAACCTAACCTAACCTAACCTAACCTAACCTAACCTAACCTAACCTAACCTAACCTAACCTAACCTAACCTAACCTAACCTAACCTAACCTAACCTAACCTAACCTAACCTAACCTAACCTAACCTAACCTAACCTAACCTAACCTAACCTAACCTAACCTAACCTAACCTAACCTAACCTAACCTAACCTAACCTAACCTAACCTAACCTAACCTAACCTAACCTAACCTAACCTAACCTAACCTAACCTAACCTAACCTAACCTAACCTAACCTAACCTAACCTAACCTAACCTAACCTAACCTAACCTAACCTAACCTAACCTAACCTAACCTAACCTAACCTAACCTAACCTAACCTAACCTAACCTAACCTAACCTAACCTAACCTAACCTAACCTAACCTAACCTAACCTAACCTAACCTAACCTAACCTAACCTAACCTAACCTAACCTAACCTAACCTAACCTAACCTAACCTAACCTAACCTAACCTAACCTAACCTAACCTAACCTAACCTAACCTAACCTAACCTAACCTAACCTAACCTAACCTAACCTAACCTAACCTAACCTAACCTAACCTAACCTAACCTAACCTAACCTAACCTAACCTAACCTAACCTAACCTAACCTAACCTAACCTAACCTAACCTAACCTAACCTAACCTAACCTAACCTAACCTAACCTAACCCAGTCCCGGTCGGCCCGGCAAGTGAGCCGTACGTCGTCCAAAACGTTCAAAGTGCCTTCCGTCAGCTTCGGAACGCAGTAAAAACTTTAAAAATTCAAAGTTGTGGTATAAAACGCGCAAAATATCAAGTGTTATATGTTAAAAGACGCGTAAAGAAGTGAAATAAGTGGTGGTGTAAGTGAAAATTGTGCGCGACCTTTTTCCGAAAAGAAAACTTCAAAAAACCGCGGAAAACACGAATTTTAAACATAAAAGTGCGTGCGCCGCCGAATTTAAAGCGGCAACCTATAGTTTTTATTATACCATTCGATGCCCCTTGAGAAGACCTACAAAACGATACCCCACTCACCCCCCCAACTACAACCCCCACGGAATAAACAGCAGAAAAACAAAAACCACGTGGCCGGTTGGTACCAGATCCAGCTGTCTGGTACCAAAACTGAAGGTACCACCGGATAGCCAGCAGAACCAGGACACCGAAGCAGAAAAAATATCTACAAAAAGTTAAGTGGAAGTATTTTATTTTGAAAATTTAAAAAGTGTAGTGAAATATCAAAATTAAAACAATTCATATCTTTACAAACAGATCGACAACACATATTTTTTAATTCACCATTCTAAAGACAATAGTTTAAAGTATATCTCTGCAAAAAATCAAAATTTTCTAATTAGTAATTTAATTGTTATAAAAATTTTAAGAAATAGTTGTCAAGTGCAAGCAATGTCCACCCCGACTAAATAAATCATAGCCCCCTTAATAATAATAAATACATGTAAATATATATATTAAAAATAAGTAGTGACCCTAACAAATAAATTTATATAATTAAAATTAAATATAATTATAGATTTTAGTAATAAAACAAATTTTAAAAATTTAAATGACGGGAATTTTAGTGAATAGTATTAAAAATTGAAAAATAATAATTAATTGTAAAAAATTTTAAAATATTATATATTAATTGAATACTCTATTTAATTTCCTACATTTTTACAAAAAGAATAATAATTAATTTCCTTGTTTTAGTTAATTTATAATAGTATAAACATTAGTTAAAACATAAAAATTTCCCGTCGGCTTTAATATAGGACTTAATCGATTTTTAAGAGAATAAGGAAATTAGCATATCTTCACGGCAAAAATTTGACGGGGTGAACAGAGCATTGTACATACATATAATAATTCTTGTAAATAATTCTAGATTTAAAGTGTATTATATACATATCGACAATTAGATATATAGTTGTATGGTCTTCCAATTAGATAAATAAAAACATTAGACAGTAAGACTTAACCGACTGTGCCGGTTTAAGTTGTATTAGTAATTAGTGAGTGACATATTGTATATAATTAGTGTGTTTATACACCCCAAAAATCTTTGTGTTTGTTGTGTGGTATGTGTATGTGCCCTTGATTATCTTCACGCCAATCCTAAGTGGAGTAGACAGAGTATTAGTATAGAATAATATATAAAAATATAGAGTAAAGACTTGACCTATCAAATAGGTTAAATTAGTATAGGAATATAACGGGCAAATACATATCTTCACGACGGATCCAGCGCAGGATAAGGGAGTGTGTAACACATCTTACTGGAACCGACCGGGACAATTAGTTTTAAGAATATAAATACAGTGAATGTTATTGTGTGTTATTGTGTGTACATATAGGTTTTTTGAGAAAGACAAAATTTAAATTTATTTTATTTTATTTTTGAATTTGTTAAAGCACCATCTAGACCACGTCCGTGGTATTAAGTAAGCAACTAACTTGTCTAATTGATAAGGGCCAGTGTAGACGAATTCTCAAGTGGCACCATCTAGCGTCGAGTAGTTGAAATAATTGTAGTGGTGCCATCTATATTTTGGAACCGGAACTAAAGTTTGGTGGCGCCCCCTATATTTCGATTCCGAAACTAAAATTGGTGGCGCCCCCTATATTTGGTTTCCGGAAACACAAAAAAAATATAACATAAACAGTTAAGGCTAGTGGATATATTTTTATATTTTCATATTTCCTTTATAGTTAAGCTTACAAAGACAAAAAATTTTTTTTTTTTTTGCTATATTTAATTGTTAGTTGACCTGACTAAATATTATTATTTATATTATTATATTTTACTTTTATATATTTTAACTGTACATATATACAAAATCGCTTTTGCGATTAACAAATTTACACATTATACAATTGACAACAAATTATAAATAACTTGACGCATCCCCTAGATAGAAAATGTTTGGAATTAGGACGCCTGTTAAAATGAATAGGAAAAGTGGAGAAAATACGAATATAAGGACCGAAACACAAGAATCAACACAAACAACACAAACACAACAAACATCACAATCATCACCAACACCACAGAATATGCAAACGATACAAATACCACACACATCACAACCATCACCAACATCACAGAATACACAAACAATACAAACATCACACATATCACAAACATCACAAATACAGACATCACAACCACTACGGACAGCACAAACGAAACAAACATCACACACATCAAAAATAATACAAACACAACAGGAATCACAAACGTCACAAAAACAAAGGTCCAAAGTTAGGAAGAGTATTGAGAATATAGAGGAAATGAGTAAATCTCAAGAAACCGTAATATCCCCCAATAAAAATATCCAAATCCCTATTAAGAAAAAAGTTGTAGTACAAAAATCGACAGAAAATGAATCAAAGAACACAATTGAATTGAAATATAGTAAAGATAATAAAACAGAAATATATATGGAAGCAGTAAAAGTATACAAAAAATATATGCACAAAATAAGTGAAGCAAGAAATTTAAAAACAGAAATTAAAACATCGGCACAAGGACATGTAGAAGAACTATTGGGAATTATAGACAAATTTAGTCAAGACAGTAACAAAACAAAAACAGAAGAAAAGAAGAATGAAACAGAAGACAAAATATTACAACTGGAAAATCAGGAAATAAATAAAACCATATTACAAAAGATAGAAGAAAATACCAAATTACTGAGGGATAATGCAAGGAAGTTAGAGGACATGCAGAAAGGGATTGACCATCATTCGGACAAAATAGAAAAAATGACATATGCTGGAGTAGTGGCAGCAAAACCTGAGATAACCAAAATGTTAGAGAAACCAACACTGTATTCAGTAGTGGTTTCCTCCTCAAAAGAAGAAGAGACAGGAGAGGAGATAATTAGTAGAATAAAAAAGGTGGCGGATACAAACGAAGAATGGATTCAGGTTGAGAAAATTAGAAAGGCGAAGGATAGAAAAGTAGTAATGGGATGCAGGACAAAAGAAGACAGGAAGAAGCTTAAAGAAACATTAATAAAAGCGGGACAGAGCCTCGTCGTAGACGAAATGAAGAATAAAAACCCCCTAATAATGTTAAAGTACGTACTAGCCAAAGCTAATGATAATGAGGTCATAGAACAAATAAAAAAGGGGAATAAAGAACTATTTTACGACCTTAACAGTGAGGAAGACCATATGAAAGTAAAGTACAGAAGAAAAGTAAGAAACCCATTACTACAACACGTTGTAATGGAGGTGTCACCAAAAATTTGGAGAAGGGCAATTGAAAAAGGGGTAGTAAAGATGGACATTTTCCATCACATAAAAGTGGTGGACCAATCCCCACTGATCCAGTGCACAAATTGTTTGGGGTATGGGCATACCAAAAAATACTGTACCAGCGGGGTAGAACTATGCGGACATTGTGGGGACGAACATTTGAGGATGGATTGCCCAAAACTGAAGGCACAAGAGCCACCCAAATGTATTAACTGTGTGAAGGCTAAAATGCAGGATTATGGGCATGATGCATTTAGCAGCGAATGCATAGTAAGAAGAAAAAGGGATGAATTGGCGAGGGCAGCTATAGCCTATTGCTAAGGTTGTTCCTGGCGGCAAATCTCAGTATAAAATAGTACAAGCCAACTTACAGAGAAGCAAACTGGCAACTGATGAGTTGCTGCTGGAATCAGCCAAAGGCAAGATGGCGGTAGCAATAATACAAGAGCCATACATCGGTGGAATAGGAGAGGTAAAAGGGTACAAGGGTACCAGAGTGTACCAGAACACCGGAATGGGAAGGGTTACTGTGAAAGCTGCAATCATCGTCTTTGACGATAAATTAGACATAAAGCAGTACCCAGAACTCACAACCGACAACATCGTGGTTGTGAGGATCCAAACCGTGGCCTGGGAAGTTACCCTTGTGTCCTTCTACTTCGAGCCGGACCAGCCGATAGAACCATACTTAGCCCAGCTAGAAAAAATAAGTAGAGTAGTCGGTTCAACCAGATTGATCTTGGCGGGAGACGCAAATGCCAAGAGCTATTGGTGGGGCAGCGCAGTGGAAAACCCGAGAGGGGAGACATTGTGCGGCACCATCGATGCACTTGGATTGCAGATCCTGAACGTAGGAGACACCCCCACTTTCGATACCATCAGAGGAGGGAAAAGGTATAGCAGCCATGTCGATATTACCATCAGTTCGACTGATATGCTGGATTTGGTTTGCGACTGGCACGTAGAGGAAGGGCTCACAAGTTCAGATCATAATGCCTAACACAAAGAAAGCAAACTGGTCACAGTTTCGTGAGAAACTGAGCCAGGCTATGCAGACTAACAAACTTACCACAGATGAAATAGAACACATAAACACTACACAACAAATAGATACAATAATAGATAGATACACAGAAATAATAACACAAACATGCACACACACAATACCACATAAAAAACATAAAGAAACACTTACCTTACCATGGTGGTCCCCGGAACTTGCTGAGATGAAAAGGCAGGTCGCAACCAGGAGGAGGCGCATTAGAAATGCGGCACCAATCCGAAGAGCACTGGTCGTAAGTCTATACCTGAAAAAAAAAGAGGAATATGAGATGGCTGTTAAAACAGCGCAAACGGAAAAGTGGAAAGAGTTTTGCGGAAAGCAGGAGAAAGAAGGGGTGTGGGAAGGCATCTACAGAATCATAGGTAGGACGGCTAAAAGAGAAGAAGATGTGCCACTTCAACAAAATGGAAAGGTTTTGGATCCCAATGAATCCGCTAAATTATTAGCCAAAACGTTCTACCCGAAGGATAGAGCGGACGAGGATAGTGTGGAACATGCGATGATGAGGGAAAAGGCAGAAGGTGTGAATGATCGGAGTCATGATGAGAAACATGACCCACCATTCACACCAGTAGAACTTGAGCAGGCTGTTGAGTCCTTCAATCCTAAAAAAGCACCCGGGTCGGATGGCTTTACAGCAGACATCTGCACCAACGCAATAGGCTGTAACCCCGAGTTTTTCCTAGCAGTAATAAACCAGTGCCTGGCATTACATTATTTCCCGACTACATGGAAAACAGCAACAGTTATCATGCTGAAAAAGCCAGGCAAAAAAGATTACGCCGCGCCAAAATCTTACAGACCGATAGGTCTGTTGCCGGTGCTGGGAAAAATTTACGAGAAGATGCTGATTGCCCGCCTCAAATTCTACGTGTTGCCACAGATCAACAAAAACCAATATGGGTTTATGCCCCAGAAAGGTACCGAGGACGCCCTCTATGCACTGATGAATAATATCCGGTCAAAATTGGAACAGAAAAAAATTATTACAATAGTATCATTGGACATAGAGGGCGCCTTCGATAGCGCCTGGTGGCCAGTAATCAAGCTAAGACTGGCAGAAATGAAATGCCCGGTGAATTTGAGGAGGGCAATCGGCAGCTATCTCAGCAATCGAAGGGTGAGCGTACGCTATGCGGGGGTAGAATGTAGTAGAGAGACGACAAAGGGATGCGTACAAGGATCAATAGGTGGACCCATCCTGTGGAACACACTACTAAATCCGCTACTTAACGAGTTAAACGAACAAGATGTCTATTGTCAGGCCTTCGCAGACGATATTTTATTGATGTTCGACGGTGAGTCGGCACTAGAAATTGAAACGCGCGCAAATGCCACTCTCGCGCATGTTCTGGCGTGGGGCGTCAAAAATCGCCTAAAGTTTGCACCGCAAAAAACTTGTGCAATGGTAATAACCAGGAGGCTGAGATTTGACGAACCACGCCTGAGCATGGGCGGGACTGACATCATTATTTCTAAGGAAATTAAAATCCTGGGCCTGACAATAGACAACAAGTTAACGTTTAATACTCATGTTGCAGCGGCCTGCAAAAAAGCGATCTCGGTATATAAACAACTAGCAAGAGCGGCTCGGGCAAGTTGGGGCCTAAACACTGAGGTGATCCGCATCATATACACGGCAGCAGTAGAGCCGATTCTGCTATATGCGGCATGTGCGTGGTCACCTTCAGTTGACAAGATCCGAACCCAAAAGCAGCTGAACGTGGTCCAGCGAAGCTTCGCGCTAAAGATTTGCAGAGCCTACAGAACTGTTTCGCTAAACTCGGCCCTAGTGCTGGCTGGGCTACTCCCCATTGATCTCCGAATTAAGGAGGCAGCTTTGCTTTTCGAAGCAAAGAGGGGGGTGGTACAGCCGACACTAGGAGACTGGGAGGTGGAACAGATGGCACTGAAAATCGAAGCGCAACATCCTGCGAAGACGCTTAAAGTTAAGTATGAAAACCTGGTAGATGAGGTACAATACCTTAACACCAAGAGGTTCGACATACGGATCTTTACCGATGGCAGCAAGATTGAGGGCAAGGTTGGAGCCGCGATTTCTGTATGGAATCGTGAGACCGAAACCAAGGCCCTCAAGCTTGCGTTGCCATCGTTCTGTACCGTCTACCAGGCAGAATTACTGGCTTTGAGCGAAGCAGTCAAAGAGGTTTCCAGAAGAAAGGAGGACACGTTCGGCATCTTCAGCGACTCAATGGCCGCCCTTGAGACACTGAGAAATACAAATTCCACTCACCCTCTTGCAGTACGGGCAAGAGACATCATAGCAGAATGTCACATCCAAAGCAAAAAAATATCACTCTATTGGATAAAGGCCCACGTAGGGTTAGAGGGGAATGAGAGAGCCGATTTGCTGGCCAAAGAAGCTGCATTAAAAATGAAGGTAAAGCCGAGGTACGAAAAATGCCCGATTTCATTCATCAAGCGTACAAACCGCAAGGCGACGATTGATGAATGGAATAAAAGGTACCAGACACAAACAACAGCACAAACAACAAAAACTTATTTTCCGAATATCACCACAGCTTACCCGATAATTAAAAAATTAAATATATCGTACGAACTGACCCAACTCCTAACAGGACATGGTGGGCTCTCCTCGTACTTGTATCGCTTCAAGTGCAAGGATAGCCCAGCATGTACCTGTGATCCTCACACAGAGGAAAATATTTTGCACCTCCTGACGGAATGCCCCGTTTTCGCGAGAGAAAGGTTAGACTACGAATTAGAGACAAAGCAAAAACTAGAAAAGGGAAATATAGAATATATAATGCAAAGTAAGACTAGAAATAAATTTATAGACTACGGAATAAGAATTTTAAGGCAAGTAGTAAAAAGGAATAAATAAGATATGTAAATAGATATGTAAGTGTAAATAGAGATAAGTAGAGTGTAATATGATAAGTAAGAATAAGAAAAGAATGAGAGGGAAAAAAAAAAAAAAAAAAAAAAAAAAAAAAAAAAAAAAAAAAAAAAAAGAAAAAAAAAAAAAAAAAAAAAAAAAAAAA
>JAUPFN010000075.1:30000-47500 GCA_036924255.1 Apodemia mormo
ACCTAACCTAACCTAACCTAACCTAACCTAACCTAACCTAACCTAACCTAACCTAACCTAACCTAACCTAACCTAACCTAACCTAACCTAACCTAACCTAACCTAACCTAACCTAACCTAACCTAACCTAACCTAACCTAACCTAACCTAACCTAACCTAACCTAACCTAACCTAACCTAACCTAACCTAACCTAACCTAACCTAACCTAACCTAACCTAACCTAACCTAACCTAACCTAACCTAACCTAACCTAACCTAACCTAACCTAACCTAACCTAACCTAACCTAACCTAACCTAACCTAACCTAACCTAACCTAACCTAACCTAACCTAACCTAACCTAACCTAACCTAACCTAACCTAACCTAACCTAACCTAACCTAACCTAACCTAACCTAACCTAACCTAACCTAACCTAACCTAACCTAACCTAACCTAACCTAACCTAACCTAACCTAACCTAACCTAACCTAACCTAACCTAACCTAACCTAACCTAACCTAACCTAACCTAACCTAACCTAACCTAACCTAACCTAACCTAACCTAACCTAACCTAACCTAACCTAACCTAACCTAACCTAACCTAACCTAACCTAACCTAACCTAACCTAACCTAACCTAACCTAACCTAACCTAACCTAACCTAACCTAACCTAACCTAACCTAACCTAACCTAACCTAACCTAACCTAACCTAACCTAACCTAACCTAACCTAACCTAACCTAACCTAACCTAACCTAACCTAACCTAACCTAACCTAACCTAACCTAACCTAACCTAACCTAACCTAACCTAACCTAACCTAACCTAACCTAACCTAACCTAACCTAACCTAACCTAACCTAACCTAACCTAACCTAACCTAACCTAACCTAACCTAACCTAACCTAACCTAACCTAACCTAACCTAACCTAACCTAACCTAACCTAACCTAACCTAACCTAACCTAACCTAACCTAACCTAACCTAACCTAACCTAACCTAACCTAACCTAACCTAACCTAACCTAACCTAACCTAACCTAACCTAACCTAACCTAACCTAACCTAACCTAACCTAACCTAACCTAACCTAACCTAACCTAACCTAACCTAACCTAACCTAACCTAACCTAACCTAACCTAACCTAACCTAACCTAACCTAACCTAACCTAACCTAACCTAACCTAACCTAACCTAACCTAACCTAACCTAACCTAACCTAACCTAACCTAACCTAACCTAACCTAACCTAACCTAACCTAACCTAACCTAACCTAACCTAACCTAACCTAACCTAACCTAACCTAACCTAACCTAACCTAACCTAACCTAACCTAACCTAACCTAACCTAACCTAACCTAACCTAACCTAACCTAACCTAACCTAACCTAACCTAACCTAACCTAACCTAACCTAACCTAACCTAACCTAACCTAACCTAACCTAACCTAACCTAACCTAACCTAACCTAACCTAACCTAACCTAACCTAACCTAACCTAACCTAACCTAACCTAACCTAACCTAACCTAACCTAACCTAACCTAACCTAACCTAACCTAACCTAACCTAACCTAACCTAACCTAACCTAACCTAACCTAACCTAACCTAACCTAACCTAACCTAACCTAACCTAACCTAACCTAACCTAACCTAACCTAACCTAACCTAACCTAACCTAACCTAACCTAACCTAACCTAACCTAACCTAACCTAACCTAACCTAACCTAACCTAACCTAACCTAACCTAACCTAACCTAACCTAACCTAACCTAACCTAACCTAACCTAACCTAACCTAACCTAACCTAACCTAACCTAACCTAACCTAACCTAACCTAACCTAACCTAACCTAACCTAACCTAACCTAACCTAACCTAACCTAACCTAACCTAACCTAACCTAACCTAACCTAACCTAACCTAACCTAACCTAACCTAACCTAACCTAACCTAACCTAACCTAACCTAACCTAACCTAACCTAACCTAACCTAACCTAACCTAACCTAACCTAACCTAACCTAACCTAACCTAACCTAACCTAACCTAACCTAACCTAACCTAACCTAACCTAACCTAACCTAACCTAACCTAACCTAACCTAACCTAACCTAACCTAACCTAACCTAACCTAACCTAACCTAACCTAACCTAACCTAACCTAACCTAACCTAACCTAACCTAACCTAACCTAACCTAACCTAACCTAACCTAACCTAACCTAACCTAACCTAACCTAACCTAACCTAACCTAACCTAACCTAACCTAACCTAACCTAACCTAACCTAACCTAACCTAACCTAACCTAACCTAACCTAACCTAACCTAACCTAACCTAACCTAACCTAACCTAACCTAACCTAACCTAACCTAACCTAACCTAACCTAACCTAACCTAACCTAACCTAACCTAACCTAACCTAACCTAACCTAACCTAACCTAACCTAACCTAACCTAACCTAACCTAACCTAACCTAACCTAACCTAACCTAACCTAACCTAACCTAACCTAACCTAACCTAACCTAACCTAACCTAACCTAACCTAACCTAACCTAACCTAACCTAACCTAACCTAACCTAACCTAACCTAACCTAACCTAACCTAACCTAACCTAACCTAACCTAACCTAACCTAACCTAACCTAACCTAACCTAACCTAACCTAACCTAACCTAACCTAACCTAACCTAACCTAACCTAACCTAACCTAACCTAACCTAACCTAACCTAACCTAACCTAACCTAACCTAACCTAACCTAACCTAACCTAACCTAACCTAACCTAACCTAACCTAACCTAACCTAACCTAACCTAACCTAACCTAACCTAACCTAACCTAACCTAACCTAACCTAACCTAACCTAACCTAACCTAACCTAACCTAACCTAACCTAACCTAACCTAACCTAACCTAACCTAACCTAACCTAACCTAACCTAACCTAACCTAACCTAACCTAACCTAACCTAACCTAACCTAACCTAACCTAACCTAACCTAACCTAACCTAACCTAACCTAACCTAACCTAACCTAACCTAACCTAACCTAACCTAACCTAACCTAACCTAACCTAACCTAACCTAACCTAACCTAACCTAACCTAACCTAACCTAACCTAACCTAACCTAACCTAACCTAACCTAACCTAACCTAACCTAACCTAACCTAACCTAACCTAACCTAACCTAACCTAACCTAACCTAACCTAACCTAACCTAACCTAACCTAACCTAACCTAACCTAACCTAACCTAACCTAACCTAACCTAACCTAACCTAACCTAACCTAACCTAACCTAACCTAACCTAACCTAACCTAACCTAACCTAACCTAACCTAACCTAACCTAACCTAACCTAACCTAACCTAACCTAACCTAACCTAACCTAACCTAACCTAACCTAACCTAACCTAACCTAACCTAACCTAACCTAACCTAACCTAACCTAACCTAACCTAACCTAACCTAACCTAACCTAACCTAACCTAACCTAACCTAACCTAACCTAACCTAACCTAACCTAACCTAACCTAACCTAACCTAACCTAACCTAACCTAACCTAACCTAACCTAACCTAACCTAACCTAACCTAACCTAACCTAACCTAACCTAACCTAACCTAACCTAACCTAACCTAACCTAACCTAACCTAACCTAACCTAACCTAACCTAACCTAACCTAACCTAACCTAACCTAACCTAACCTAACCTAACCTAACCTAACCTAACCTAACCTAACCTAACCTAACCTAACCTAACCTAACCTAACCTAACCTAACCTAACCTAACCTAACCTAACCTAACCTAACCTAACCTAACCTAACCTAACCTAACCTAACCTAACCTAACCTAACCTAACCTAACCTAACCTAACCTAACCTAACCTAACCTAACCTAACCTAACCTAACCTAACCTAACCTAACCTAACCTAACCTAACCTAACCTAACCTAACCTAACCTAACCTAACCTAACCTAACCTAACCTAACCTAACCTAACCTAACCTAACCTAACCTAACCTAACCTAACCTAACCTAACCTAACCTAACCTAACCTAACCTAACCTAACCTAACCTAACCTAACCTAACCTAACCTAACCTAACCTAACCTAACCTAACCTAACCTAACCTAACCTAACCTAACCTAACCTAACCTAACCTAACCTAACCTAACCTAACCTAACCTAACCTAACCTAACCTAACCTAACCTAACCTAACCTAACCTAACCTAACCTAACCTAACCTAACCTAACCTAACCTAACCTAACCTAACCTAACCTAACCTAACCTAACCTAACCTAACCTAACCTAACCTAACCTAACCTAACCTAACCTAACCTAACCTAACCTAACCTAACCTAACCTAACCTAACCTAACCTAACCTAACCTAACCTAACCTAACCTAACCTAACCTAACCTAACCTAACCTAACCTAACCTAACCTAACCTAACCTAACCTAACCTAACCTAACCTAACCTAACCTAACCTAACCTAACCTAACCTAACCTAACCTAACCTAACCTAACCTAACCTAACCTAACCTAACCTAACCTAACCTAACCTAACCTAACCTAACCTAACCTAACCTAACCTAACCTAACCTAACCTAACCTAACCTAACCTAACCTAACCTAACCTAACCTAACCTAACCTAACCTAACCTAACCTAACCTAACCTAACCTAACCTAACCTAACCTAACCTAACCTAACCTAACCTAACCTAACCTAACCTAACCTAACCTAACCTAACCTAACCTAACCTAACCTAACCTAACCTAACCTAACCTAACCTAACCTAACCTAACCTAACCTAACCTAACCTAACCTAACCTAACCTAACCTAACCTAACCTAACCTAACCTAACCTAACCTAACCTAACCTAACCTAACCTAACCTAACCTAACCTAACCTAACCTAACCTAACCTAACCTAACCTAACCTAACCTAACCTAACCTAACCTAACCTAACCTAACCTAACCTAACCTAACCTAACCTAACCTAACCTAACCTAACCTAACCTAACCTAACCTAACCTAACCTAACCTAACCTAACCTAACCTAACCTAACCTAACCTAACCTAACCTAACCTAACCTAACCTAACCTAACCTAACCTAACCTAACCTAACCTAACCTAACCTAACCTAACCTAACCTAACCTAACCTAACCTAACCTAACCTAACCTAACCTAACCTAACCTAACCTAACCTAACCTAACCTAACCTAACCTAACCTAACCTAACCTAACCTAACCTAACCTAACCTAACCTAACCTAACCTAACCTAACCTAACCTAACCTAACCTAACCTAACCTAACCTAACCTAACCTAACCTAACCTAACCTAACCTAACCTAACCTAACCTAACCTAACCTAACCTAACCTAACCTAACCTAACCTAACCTAACCTAACCTAACCTAACCTAACCTAACCTAACCTAACCTAACCTAACCTAACCTAACCTAACCTAACCTAACCTAACCTAACCTAACCTAACCTAACCTAACCTAACCTAACCTAACCTAACCTAACCTAACCTAACCTAACCTAACCTAACCTAACCTAACCTAACCTAACCTAACCTAACCTAACCTAACCTAACCTAACCTAACCTAACCTAACCTAACCTAACCTAACCTAACCTAACCTAACCTAACCTAACCTAACCTAACCTAACCTAACCTAACCTAACCTAACCTAACCTAACCTAACCTAACCTAACCTAACCTAACCTAACCTAACCTAACCTAACCTAACCTAACCTAACCTAACCTAACCTAACCTAACCTAACCTAACCTAACCTAACCTAACCTAACCTAACCTAACCTAACCTAACCTAACCTAACCTAACCTAACCTAACCTAACCTAACCTAACCTAACCTAACCTAACCTAACCTAACCTAACCTAACCTAACCTAACCTAACCTAACCTAACCTAACCTAACCTAACCTAACCTAACCTAACCTAACCTAACCTAACCTAACCTAACCTAACCTAACCTAACCTAACCTAACCTAACCTAACCTAACCTAACCTAACCTAACCTAACCTAACCTAACCTAACCTAACCTAACCTAACCTAACCTAACCTAACCTAACCTAACCTAACCTAACCTAACCTAACCTAACCTAACCTAACCTAACCTAACCTAACCTAACCTAACCTAACCTAACCTAACCTAACCTAACCTAACCTAACCTAACCTAACCTAACCTAACCTAACCTAACCTAACCTAACCTAACCTAACCTAACCTAACCTAACCTAACCTAACCTAACCTAACCTAACCTAACCTAACCTAACCTAACCTAACCTAACCTAACCTAACCTAACCTAACCTAACCTAACCTAACCTAACCTAACCTAACCTAACCTAACCTAACCTAACCTAACCTAACCTAACCTAACCTAACCTAACCTAACCTAACCTAACCTAACCTAACCTAACCTAACCTAACCTAACCTAACCTAACCTAACCTAACCTAACCTAACCTAACCTAACCTAACCTAACCTAACCTAACCTAACCTAACCTAACCTAACCTAACCTAACCTAACCTAACCTAACCTAACCTAACCTAACCTAACCTAACCTAACCTAACCTAACCTAACCTAACCTAACCTAACCTAACCTAACCTAACCTAACCTAACCTAACCTAACCTAACCTAACCTAACCTAACCTAACCTAACCTAACCTAACCTAACCTAACCTAACCTAACCTAACCTAACCTAACCTAACCTAACCTAACCTAACCTAACCTAACCTAACCTAACCTAACCTAACCTAACCTAACCTAACCTAACCTAACCTAACCTAACCTAACCTAACCTAACCTAACCTAACCTAACCTAACCTAACCTAACCTAACCTAACCTAACCTAACCTAACCTAACCTAACCTAACCTAACCTAACCTAACCTAACCTAACCTAACCTAACCTAACCTAACCTAACCTAACCTAACCTAACCTAACCTAACCTAACCTAACCTAACCTAACCTAACCTAACCTAACCTAACCTAACCTAACCTAACCTAACCTAACCTAACCTAACCTAACCTAACCTAACCTAACCTAACCTAACCTAACCTAACCTAACCTAACCTAACCTAACCTAACCTAACCTAACCTAACCTAACCTAACCTAACCTAACCTAACCTAACCTAACCTAACCTAACCTAACCTAACCTAACCTAACCTAACCTAACCTAACCTAACCTAACCTAACCTAACCTAACCTAACCTAACCTAACCTAACCTAACCTAACCTAACCTAACCTAACCTAACCTAACCTAACCTAACCTAACCTAACCTAACCTAACCTAACCTAACCTAACCGAGTCCCGCTCCACCCGCGGCCGCGGAAGCATCAAAAAATAAGCCGCTCCGCGCTTGAAAAATCGGAAAAATGGGTAAAAGTTGACCGATTTTGGTAAACTTTTCGCCAATCTGTGTATAATAGTGCCGGGCATATAGTGACCTACTTGGTTAGTGTTATCTCAAGTGATTGTGGCCTATATTTGGCGAAAAACCACAAAATTGTGAAAAATTCAAAGTTTTAAAAACTTTAAGTGCGTGCGGCGTGCGATCCAGAGCGGTGACATATCATTTTTATTTGTGATCCTGGTGAGCATTTCTGAACTTCATATTTTACCACAAAGAAAAAAATTTTTCGACGAAAAGTCTTTGAGTTATTAACCAAAAACTAAAAACCACGTGGCGGCGTGCTCCATGATCCAGAGTCGACCGGAGAATTTCACCAACACGAAATGGAAGAGGGCACCGTCACAAAACCGGATCAACTTCAAGCTTGAAAAAAGGACACTTTTTCAGTAAGTTACAGCATTTTAAAATTTGAACAATTTTCAAAGTGAATTAGCAAAGAAACAAGATCGGTGACACATACTTTTTTAATTGTTACGTCGTAGAGTTTAGTGCTCCCTACAATATATCAAAATTTCAAGACTCTACCACATATACTTTTTGAACTGTGAATTTTCAAAAATTCGGGAATGGCACGTGGTACCTCTTCGGGCGCCCTCCGGGAATAGGCTCCGACGACTTCCGATAGAACACATTAATTTTAGGCCATATTCTAGTTTTTAGCAAAAAATTTTGAGAATTTGTAGAGTTACACCTATTTTTGTTAGCTTTTTTAGTGTTTTTAGAATTTTAAAAATTGTAGGATTACCATAGACAGGAAGCGACGCCACCATCGGACGGGGCTTGAGACGCCCGATCCAACGAGCCCAAACACGAGTGGTTTAGCCCAAGTATTACCAAAGTTGAAACACGAGCCGCCATCTTGGCGGCCATCTTGGAATACTTTAAACCCTCGTATCTTGGGCCCTGGTTGACCTGTCGAGACGGCGTTTTTTGCACCGGAATTGTCCTCGCGTGAGCTAACCCATAGAGTCTCTACATAGAGTCGTTTTTCAAGCTGCTGATTTTCCTGCGGAACTGGGTCGGGCGGATCCTCACCATTACGGAAACCCCAAACTCGGTATAGTTTGGACCATAAACAAGGGCACAGTGGCGATTTAAAGTTTTCGTCCGCCATCTTGGACGCCATCTTGGAAAACTTTAAATCACCATATCTCAGCCCCCGTTCGACGTATCGGTACGGGGTTTTCTGATCCAGAACCGTTCTTGTGGGGACTATCTTCCTAGGCTGTCGGTGACTCTACATAGAGTCAACAACCAACCCCCGATTTTTCCACCGGGAACGGATAGAGGGCACCCTGGGCTTCACAAAAACCCCAATCTCGGGGAGATTCGGACAACAAACAAAGATACAGCGGCAAATCAAAAATTACATCCGCCATATTGGCCGCCATCTTGTAAAACTTTGGCGCCCTGTATCTCTGGCGTTTGTGGTCCGATTGAAACGCGGTTTTCGGCGTTGTGAAGGTTGGGGTGGGCGCTACCGAATGCGCATATTGGTGACTCTAGGTAGAGCGGCAGATAAAAATTTTAGTATTTTAGTAATTAGTATTTTAGGAATTATATAGTTATTACGTAGATATACCTTTAGATATAGAAATTGAGAATATTTTAATATTTTAATCTAGGTTAGGTGGCTCTACATATTCTGATTTATTTAAATTGCTTGTTATTTTAATTATTATTGTTTAATTTAATCATTGCCCTAATTATCTTCTGAATTTTAATTGTGTGAACTAAATATTATATAATTATTATTACTATTGAATTTTATGTTGAAATTTAATTGAATAATTCTGTGCACTTCAAACTGCATCTGTAAATATATTATTTATTATTGTTATTGTTTATTATTCTTTTTGTAAAAAAAGAGAAGGGGAAAATAATAATAATTTAATATACTGTTTAATAATTATTTTATGTCTTGCTTGCATATTGGATAATTTATTATAAAAATCTTGTTTCTGCTCACATTCGTTTTGAATTATCATTGATTGCATTGTACCTACATATATTAGTGCTAGGACTGCTGAACTATACCGACCTAAGTAGCGCAGCTGTTTATTGCATGCCATATAGCATGGAGCAAAAGCCGAAATTCTCGACAGGGACGGTGCCCAAACGCCCGGATCGTAAACCCGCAGTAAAGAAACCACTCAGAACATCATCAGGAGAGTCAGGTGCCGCCGCGAGACTGGCTGTACCAGTCAGACCCGGCCGCGTAAAACCCAGCTCAGCTGGCCAAAAGTCCGAGGACGAGGCCGCCTTGCTTGAGGCAACATGGGGACCAGAAGATGCGCCGGATTGCAAGACCAGCATACCCAACCCGGTGGTGGCGGCCCTTAAGGAAGGACTCTCGGGTGAGGACGACGGCTCATGGCATACCGTTAGTCCGGGAGAGGGCCCGACGCCTGGGCGCCGTACGGAAGGGGGCGCTGAGGCAGTAGATAAGCCAATAACCATAACTATCTCGCGGGAGGACTCAGTAGGGGACCTGGGGGGATTTACTTCATGCACCGCAACTGGTCATATGGCCAGAAGAGTGTCCCTTATAGATGAAATAGGATCTGAATCACACTCAGTGGTGCTGACACCGACCGTTGGCTCGCACAGTGAGCAAACCTCGGGTCCAATGAGCCCTGAACTACCGCCCGGCACTCAAGCCCCGCCCCCGTCCAGCGACAAGGAAACGTCTGTTAGGTTTAGCATTGGAGGGGGCATTAACGACGCTCCGGCGCAAGCCACCAGGGCCATGCTAGAGGCTAAAGAGGCGTTAGAATCCCGCTCAGCCGGAAACATCAAAAGGGAGATAAGGGAGAAAGTGGTGGAGAGCATCTCTCTTCTCCACTCATTAGTACTTAGACTTGCGGACTCAAGATCCCGAGCCATAGTAGAGGCCGAACGAGTTAAGACCCAGAGACTCAAGGATCTCGACGCCCAAGAGGTAAGGCATTCCCGGGCGCTTGAGTCCGCAAACCTAAGGTTCGAAAAGATGGATGATCGGATCAGTAGGGTGGATGATGCCACGGAAGCGCTGCGCGGCATAATTGTCCACGACGTGGTGCGAACGGTGGAGGATCTGAGGAACCGAACTGCTGAGATGGCGCAGGAGATGAGGGATGCCTCCCGCAACCAGGGGGCTCGACCGGAGACCGCGACCTGTCTCGCTGATGAATCAATTGCGGAGTTAAAACAAGAATTAAAAATCATCAAGTCTGAAATAGGACTCCTCAAGAACTCCCGTGTGCCGAGGGCTGAAGATATTGCTAGGGCCATCATACCACACCTGACGGATATGATACCAACATCAATCGGGAACACGGACATCCATACTGAGAATACCCAAACTATGGAATTATTAAAAGACATTAAGGGGGCAATTGAGGGATTAAGGAGCGGCAGTCAGGACGCTGGTCAGGAAGCAGACGAAACCAAGGGAATAGCCGAAATGGTTAAAGCAATGGGTGAACGGGTAGCCATACTAACAGACACAACCGCTGCCATAGGAGAGACAATAGCACCACTAAAAACCAATGTGGAGGAGCTTAGAAGGGAGATTCGCTCCACAGGAGAATTAATGACCGAAACAAGTGGGCCAACTAGGGCGGCCATTGAGCAGCTGAGAGGAGAACTGAGACAGAGGGGAGCGACCACCCCTAAGGCAGATGAACACCAAGTGGAGGACCGATCTGTAGTCGAGGAGGAACCGCCAAAGGACAGGCACGAAAGAAAGCGTACCTACGGCGAAGTGGTCGCTAGACCAGGATTTGGACTAAGACTGGAGTCCAAAAACCCCAAACAAACAAGTCAGGAACTCCTGGATCGC
The DNA here is from genome assembly GCA_036924255.1 of Apodemia mormo. NCBI lineage: Eukaryota > Metazoa > Arthropoda > Insecta > Lepidoptera > Riodinidae > Apodemia > Apodemia mormo. The sequence continues at coordinate 41,285 of JAUPFN010000075.1, forward strand.
GTGAAGTCCGCCGTGGACGTGACTGCGCTGGGGATAGCGGTTAATCGAATTAGGAAGACCAGAGGACAGAAGGTCGTGGTATCCTGTGACTCGGAGGGGGATCGCGAGGCCCTGAGCCGAGCGATCAAGGGCTCCGAAGCGGAGATCAACGTAACGCCACTGAAGGGACGGAAACCACTCCTAAAATTAATTGGAGTAGCCAAAGACCTGAATGATAACCAGATCTCCCTTGCGCTGGTTAATCAGAACCGGAAGTTGTGCCCGGATGCGGACCCAGGAGAGGTAAAGGTCACGCGGAGGACTCGAGGAAGGAATAGCGCAATGTTCAATGTAGTTGTAGAGGTCAGCCCCAAAATTTGGACAGGCCTTAAAGACAGAAATGTCCATCTGGGGTATCAAGTGGTGCCAGCCCTGGACCAATCTCCGGTGGTGCAGTGTTATAACTGCATGGGATTTGGGCACACTGCTCGCGAGTGCAAGGGCGAAACCACTTGTGGTTATTGCTCCGGAACGCACGAGACGAGGAGCTGTACGAACAGGAACGGTAGCCCGGTCTGCTGTCATTGCACGAGCGACAAAAAACCCCATTATCATCCAGCGTATTCAGCCGAGTGTCCAACCTGGCAGAAGTGGGACAGGATAGCTCGCTATGCTGTCTCCTATTGCTAAGGGCACCTCCGGGATTGGTACAGACAACATCAAAGAGCACCTGGAATTAAGGATTGTGCAAGCAAATCTTGGAAGGGGCTACGCCGCGACAAAGGAGTGCCTAGCCGCCGCAGAAGCGTGGCGTGCATCCATTTTGCTACTCCAGGAGCCATACGTCGGGGCAAAAGGCTTTCTGAGCCTTAACCAGACTGTGGTCCAGAGAATCGGGGCTTCTGCCTCTGACCCGGTCAAGGCCGCGATAGTGATCTTGGACCCCACCGTTAAGGCCACCATAAACCAAGACCTCGTGACCGCAAATATTGTCTGCATCACAATCACTAAAGGGACCACCAGATTGGGTTTAGCGAACCTGTATTGGGAACCTACCTCGCAAATAGAAGACTACATACACCAGCTACAGGACTTCATCCCTCAACTGGGAACCAAGGACATGATTATTGCAGGTGATATCAATTCGCACAGCCCATGGTGGGGCAGCGAAGTTGAAGACTCACGAGGGGAGGCCTTCAACGAATTTGTCGCTGCGTCGGACCTACAGGTGCTGAATTCGGGCACTAAACCCACATTTAGTACGTATAGAGGAGGTACCCATTGCAGAAGCTATGTCGACGTGACTGTCTGTTCGTCCAACATCCTACATAAAATCTGCGATTGGATGGTGGATGAAAGTATGGTCACCCTTTCTGATCACAGGGCCATCCGTTACGTGTTCAGGGCAGACGGGAGAGCGCAATGGGCGGGCAAACCGTCGACTAGACTTTATAACACCAAGAAGGCCGACTGGGTCCAATTTGACGCGACCTTGAACAAGATCATGCTGGACAGGGGTCTGACGAGGCGAACTGTTGAGGCCCTCTCTTCAGATCTCGATATAGATCGTTTGGTCGCCGATGTCACATTATCAATCACAGAGGCATGCAAGAAGTCAATTCCCCTAATTAAAACAGATAGGAAAGGACGCATTTGCCCATGGTGGAATGAGGAACTGACAGAGAAAAAACGGGAGGTCACCAGACTACGCGGAAGAATAAGACGTGCTAATCCTAATCGGCGCCGGGAAGTGATAGAATTGTATTTAGAAAAGAAAGAAGAATACAAAGCCGCAATCCAACTGGCAATCACTACCAGCTGGAAGGACCTCTGCACAAAGCAGGAAAAGGAAACTATATGGCAGGCTCTGTACCGGATAGTTAAAATCAGCGGCAAAAAAAGACCAGATGTCGCTATTAGGGGCCCCCAAGGAATAGCACTTGACGCCAAAAGGTCAGCCGAACATCTGGCATCCACCTTCTATCCTCAAGATGACCTAAACGAGGATACACCCGAGCATACCGCAACTAGGAGGAGAGTGCAAGACATAATTGCTACAGTCAAAGAGCGCGCAGACATCGAGCCTATCGATGCTTTTACGGAAAATGAGATCCTCCAGGTGATAGACACAGTGAGCCCTAAGAAGGCGCCAGGAGAGGACGGCTTTACGGCAGATATATGCAGAAGAGCATTCTTGGCGAATCCGGAAATGATGACGGCCATGTATAACAAATGCCTTACTCGCGGACACTTTCCCACTCGATGGAAGAAGGCAGTCACTATATTAATCCCTAAGCCAGGTAAGGAGGATTACGCTGTAGCCAAAGCTTACAGGCCTATAGGACTGCTGCCAGTATTAGGGAAGATCCTAGAAAAGTTGTTCACCAGGAGGATCTCATGGGAACTGTATAGAGAGGGTTCAATGAACAGCCGCCAGTATGGGTTCACGCCGCATAGAGGAACGGAGGATGCGCTCTATGACGCGATTCACCTCATACGGGATCTGAGAAAGGACGGGAAAATAGTCGCTGTGGCATCGCTGGATATTGAAGGAGCATTCGATGGGGCCTGGTGGCCAGCGATACTGGAGCGGCTGTTTTTGAATGGTGTCAGTCCGCATATGATACGGATAGTCAACAGTTACCTGTCGGACAGAGAGATAGAACTCCGTTTCTCTGGAGAAAAGGCGGTTAGATCCTGTGGCAAAGGATGCGTCCAGGGCTCCACATGTGGGCCCCTATTTTGGAACGTCCTGCTCGACCCGATCTTTAACCTAAGTTTCGACCCCCAAGTGCATGTCCAAGCGTTCGCGGACGATATACTGGTCATCGCAGCCGGCAGCACAGGGGGCAAACTAGAAGGAAGAACGAATGATGCGTTGCAAAAAATATATGACTGGGGTATGCGCCACAAATTGAAGTTTGCGGCGCACAAAACACAAATAACGATTATTACCCGCAAACTAAAATACAACAAACCAGTCATCCAAATGGGAAATGTGACTTTAGAACAGGAAAATAACATCAAAGTTCTGGGACTCACTATCGACCGAGGCCTCACCTTTGGACCGCATCTAGGAATAGTAACTAAGAAAGCGATTAGACTCTACAAAATGGTTGCAACAACGGCAAGGGCCGGATGGGGCCTTAATTCGGAGATCATCCGTCAAATATACCTTGCGGTTGTTGAACCTACACTCCTTTATGCGGCAAGCGTGTGGGCGGACGCGGCCCAGAAAAAGACCCATCGAAACAAGTTACATAGAGTTCAAAGACTTTTCGCCATTAAAATCTCCAAGGCTCACCGTACAATCTCCCTGAACTCTAGTATTCTCTTGTCAAGGATCCTACCGCTGGACTTACGGGCTCAGGAACAAAAGTCCATCTATGAAATAAAAAGAGGACGACCACTGGAGGAGATCCCGGATGCGGAACTGGAAAACAGGGTCCATCCCTACGAGCACCCCCACCCCGCTAAACGGGTTGGCCTGGAGTTCGAGAGGGCATCCACAGTTGAAGACCTTGGGGAGACGTCTGCTTGGCCCTCTGCTTATACAGATGGGTCGAAGATAGAGGGCAAAGTAGGAATGGCAGTGTCTGTATGGAGGAACGGGGCAGAGGTCAGACACTCGGCATACCGATTGTCTGACTTCTGCAGCGTCTATCAAGCAGAGATGGCAGCAATCCTGAGAGCAACAGAGATGTTAGTCAAGGAAAAAATGTCGTTCATAATCAGCGACTCCAGATCGGCCCTTGAATGTTTGCGCCAACCAGACCCCGAGAACCCCATAGCTGCAGAGATCCAAAACAGGGTACGAGAGGCTCGGAAATCAGGACGAGAAATACGACTGTTTTGGGTCAAAGCACACGTGGGGATCCCGGGGAACGAGAGAGCCGACGACTTAGCCAAAAAAGCGGCGATAAAGGACAAGAGAGCACCGATATACGACCGCTTTCCTATATCGCACGCTAAAAGACTTCTGAGAGAAAGAACAGTCGAAGTTTGGCAGGACCGCTACATGCGAGAAGAGGGAGGTGCCGTCACCAAAATCTTTTTCAAAAATATCAGAGAGGCCTATAAAATATTGGGAGGTATCCGCATGGACAACCTGAACAGCCTGTTATTCACGGGGCACGGCGGCACCAAACAGTACCTACACAGATTCAATCTTGCAGATTCACCCATGTGTGTGTGCAATCTGCAAGAAGTAGAGACAGTGATTCATATACTGCGGGATTGCCCTAGATTCGCCAAAGAGAGATACGAGCTAGAGTGTTGCATAGGAAGGGATCTCACCGACCTTAACACTCTAGTAAGCAACAAAGATTATAGGGACAAATTTATAAAATATGCAAGGGAGGTCGTAAGGAGGGCGGCAAGGGCCAACGGCTCGACTATAGCCTAAACACAATATGATGCAATATATGCCACCATAGTGCATAATGTAATTAATTAGTGAATAATGCAAAGGGAAACAAAGCAATGAATGATTAGAGCATTGTTGTGACACAACAGTTAAATAATAATGTAAATGCCAACTAGAAGCATGTAAACATTGTAAGGTTAAGAAAATTATTATTACATATTATTAAATTAAGAGAATGTATAATATCAATCAACTACATAGCAATATAAATGTATACAAATGTAATATACAAATATAAAACACAAATGTAAATGTAAACGTTAACTGTAAGGGAATTGTAAATGTTAGTAATGACAAATGTAACCGCACGGTGGGGCGGAACGTTTATAAAAAAAAAAAAAAAAAAAAAAAAAAAAAAAAAAAAAAAAAAAAAAAAAAAAAAAAAAGATATTAAATGATAATGAAAATAAAAAGAAATTGATTAAAAGTTGCCACAAGAGCAATAGTGGCAGTGCATGCAGACAAAAAAAAAAAAAAAAAAAAAAAAAAACCTAACCTAACCTAACCTAACCTAACCTAACCTAACCTAACCTAACCTAACCTAACCTAACCTAACCTAACCTAACCTAACCTAACCTAACCTAACCTAACCTAACCTAACCTAACCTAACCTAACCTAACCTAACCTAACCTAACCTAACCTAACCTAACCTAACCTAACCTAACCTAACCTAACCTAACCTAACCTAACCTAACCTAACCTAACCTAACCTAACCTAACCTAACCTAACCTAACCTAACCTAACCTAACCTAACCTAACCTAACCTAACCTAACCTAACCTAACCTAACCTAACCTAACCTAACCTAACCTAACCTAACCTAACCTAACCTAACCTAACCTAACCTAACCTAACCTAACCTAACCTAACCTAACCTAACCTAACCTAACCTAACCTAACCTAACCTAACCTAACCTAACCTAACCTAACCTAACCTAACCTAACCTAACCTAACCTAACCTAACCTAACCTAACCTAACCTAACCTAACCTAACCTAACCTAACCTAACCTAACCTAACCTAACCTAACCTAACCTAACCTAACCTAACCTAACCTAACCTAACCTAACCTAACCTAACCTAACCTAACCTAACCTAACCTAACCTAACCTAACCTAACCTAACCTAACCTAACCTAACCTAACCTAACCTAACCTAACCTAACCTAACCTAACCTAACCTAACCTAACCTAACCTAACCTAACCTAACCTAACCTAACCTAACCTAACCTAACCTAACCTAACCTAACCTAACCTAACCTAACCTAACCTAACCTAACCTAACCTAACCTAACCTAACCTAACCTAACCTAACCTAACCTAACCTAACCTAACCTAACCTAACCTAACCTAACCTAACCTAACCTAACCTAACCTAACCTAACCTAACCTAACCTAACCTAACCTAACCTAACCTAACCTAACCTAACCTAACCTAACCTAACCTAACCTAACCTAACCTAACCTAACCTAACCTAACCTAACCTAACCTAACCTAACCTAACCTAACCTAACCTAACCTAACCTAACCTAACCTAACCTAACCTAACCTAACCTAACCTAACCTAACCTAACCTAACCTAACCTAACCTAACCTAACCTAACCTAACCTAACCTAACCTAACCTAACCTAACCTAACCTAACCTAACCTAACCTAACCTAACCTAACCTAACCTAACCTAACCTAACCTAACCTAACCTAACCTAACCTAACCTAACCAACTCGGCCCTAGTGCTGGCTGGGCTACTCCCCATTGATCTCCGAATTAAGGAGGCAGCTTTGCTTTTCGAAGCAAAGAGGGGGGTGGT
>JAUPFN010000075.1:52500-55000 GCA_036924255.1 Apodemia mormo
AACCTAACCTAACCTAACCTAACCTAACCTAACCTAACCTAACCTAACCTAACCTAACCTAACCTAACCTAACCTAACCTAACCTAACCTAACCTAACCTAACCTAACCTAACCTAACCTAACCTAACCTAACCTAACCTAACCTAACCTAACCTAACCTAACCTAACCTAACCTAACCTAACCTAACCTAACCTAACCTAACCTAACCTAACCTAACCTAACCTAACCTAACCTAACCTAACCTAACCTAACCTAACCTAACCATTGTACGTCACCAATTACTTTACTTGGGTGGAAAAATTGGTTCCGCCTGAAAGATTGAAATTGACGCTGTATTTGACATTGTATTTAAATAGGTTTATAGATTGTAAAACTAAGACAGGGGAAATTTACCCCAGAGTACGTACCTTTTACGGGTTAATTTATATACAATTTAGCTATTAAATTAATATTAATTTAAAATTTTAACATCTTTTACTGGTTAAAAGATATCTATTAGTGTACATATATATAAGCAAATATACAAATTGTAAGATTAGTAAATAAGTGTTAGTATAAGGTATTTGTTTTGACAATTATAAGCCGACATTTAATTTTAGCGTAAAATATTAAGAGTAGGAATAAAAACGAGCCTAAATAGGGGAAAATTTTAAATTTGTTGTAAGTTATTTATGTCTAATTTATACTTTTATTAAAATATTGCAAAGAATTTATACAAATATACAAATTATATTATACATTTTTACATTATATACAAAATTTTACAACTTTTACAAACTTATTTTAAAATTTGACGCGTTCCTCTGTAAAAATGTTTGGGCATAGAACACCCCCTACCAAAATTGTGAAAGAACACAACAAGAAAGAGACAGAAGAAGAGCAGAAGAGGGTTAGCGTGCGCAGGCTTACCGGAGAATGGGAGGCAGGACGCATCTCGCCAGCGCCTACCATTAGTCCTAGTAAGACTGCGTCTGCCGTGCTAGCCAAGCCTCAACCGACAACATCCGGTCTTCAAGCGGGTAAGGCAAGTAGGATGCAGCAGGCTGGCTCTCTCAAGGCAAGAGCTCTTAACTCCTTGGCTAACTCGCGAAATATCAAGACTGAAATAAAAACAGACGTGGCAAACACCATAGAAAAATTATATCAGTTAGTCAAGGAAGCGGATCAAATTATCAAAACCCTTGCTCCGAAGTCAGGTGAACAACAAACGTCCTCACTTACAACAGAGAAAAAGCAAAATGATTTAAATCAAGAAAATAAGAATAAAGAACAAAGTAGTTACATCATAGAGTTTCAGAAGACACTGGAAGAAAATAATCGGATCATAAAAGAAAATAGTAAGAAATTGGAAGAACTGAAAATAAAAATAGAGGAAAACCAAGAAAATGAAAAATCAAGATCCTATGCGAGTGTAGTGGCAGCACCGAATAAGAACAAATACTCCGAGCGGACTGCTCTACACTCGATAGTGATCACATCGAAAGATGAAATGCATACAGGACAAGAGGTTTTGGAAATTGTAAGGAAGACCATAAAAGCGAAAGAAGAGGGATTAATAGTAGAAAACGTGAGAAAAGCGAAAGACAGAAAGATTATAGTGGGGTGTAGGACAGAAGAGGGGAGAAATCTCATTAAGGAAAAACTGAAGAGCGCTGGAAATGAACTCAACATAGAAGATGCAATAAACAAGAAGCCACTCGTGGTCCTCAAAAATGTGCTAGAAGATAATACGGATGCAGACATAAAAACGGCTCTGAAAACCCAAAACAGGCACATTTTTGAGGATCTGAGCGAACAAGATAGATCCTTTGACATCATCTTCAGGAAGAAAACGAGGAACCCCCAAGTAAGCCACATTGTGGCCAGAGTCGCTCCAGTTCTCTGGAAGCGATTGACTGATAATGGCCACGTGCACATAGATTTGCAGCGTGTGAAGGCGGAGGATCATTCTCCACTCATACAATGCACTATGTGCCTCGGATACGGTCACAGTAAAAAACTGTGCAAAGAGACCGTACCGAAATGTGGCCACTGTGGGGGTCCTCATGTGAGAGCGAAGTGTGGTGAGTGGTTAACGAATGCGCAACCAACGTGTTGTAACTGCTCCCACGCCAAGCTAGAAAAAACAGATCACAGCGCCTTCAGCGAGCAATGCCCGATCCGGAGAAAGTGGGACTCACTTGCAAGAGCCACAATAGCGTACGGCTGAAGACGTCCCGGGCTTCCACTACAGATGCTCTATTAGTAATAAAATACATTGATAAGAAATATAATACATTTATTCAAAATTATAAAATAGTAAACAAGGCATTGGAATGTGTAAGCGGATGGGACACTGGAATTTATATACTTTTATATAAAAATGTCAGTGGTCATAGGAGTGTAAAGTATGTAGGAAATTGGGAAAATGTCAATAATTAATTAAAATTAAGAAAACTTACAGACTGACAGACAAATCATGAGCACAAGTATATGCGTATGTGTGGAGATGTTTATATG
>JAUPFN010000075.1:57500-62500 GCA_036924255.1 Apodemia mormo
CTAACCTAACCTAACCTAACCTAACCTAACCTAACCTAACCTAACCTAACCTAACCTAACCTAACCTAACCTAACCTAACCTAACCTAACCTAACCTAACCTAACCTAACCTAACCTAACCTAACCTAACCTAACCTAACCTAACCTAACCTAACCTAACCTAACCTAACCTAACCTAACCTAACCTAACCTAACCTAACCTAACCTAACCTAACCTAACCTAACCTAACCTAACCTAACCTAACCTAACCTAACCTAACCTAACCTAACCTAACCTAACCTAACCTAACCTAACCTAACCTAACCTAACCTAACCTAACCTAACCTAACCTAACCTAACCTAACCTAACCTAACCTAACCTAACCTAACCTAACCTAACCTAACCTAACCTAACCTAACCTAACCTAACCTAACCTAACCTAACCTAACCAGAGTCCCGGTCGGCCCGGCAAGTGAGCCGTACGTCGTCCAAAACGTTCAAAGTGCCTTCCGTCAGCTTCGGAACGCAGTAAAAACTTTAAAAATTCAAAGTTGTGGTATAAAACGCGCAAAATATCAAGTGTTATATGTTAAAAGACGCGTAAAGAAGTGAAATAAGTGGTGGTGTTAGTGAAAATTGTGCGCGACCTTTTTCCGAAAAGAAAACTTCAAAAAACCGCGGAAAACACGAATTTTAAACATAAAAGTGCGTGCGCCGCCGAATTTAAAGCGGCAACCTATAGTTTTTATTATACCATTCGATGCCCCTTGAGAAGACCTACAAAACGATACCCCACACACCCCCCCAACTACAACCCCCACGGAGTAAATAGCAGAAAAACAAAAACCACGTGGCCGGTTGGTACCAGATCCAGCTGTCTGGTACCAAAACTGAAGGTACCACCGGATAGCCAGCAGAACCAGGACACCGAAGCAGAAAAAATATCTACAAAAAGTTAAGTGGAAGTATTTTATTTTGAAAATTTAAAAAGTGTAGTGAAATATCAAAATTAAAACAATTCATATCTTTACAAACAGATCGACAACACATATTTTTTAATTCACCATTCTAAAGACAATAGTTTAAAGTATATCTCTGCAAAAAATCAAAATTTTCTAATTAGTAATTTAATTGTTATAAAAATTTTAAGAAATAGTTGTTAAGTGCAAGCAATGTCCACCCCGACTAAATAAATCATAGCCCCCTTAATAATAATAAATACATGTAAATATATATATTAAAAATAAGTAGTGACCCTAACAAATAAATTTATATAATTAAAATTAAATATAATTATAGATTTTAGTAATAAAACAAATTTTAAAAATTTAAATGACGGGAATTTTAGTGAATAGTATTAAAAATTGAAAAAATAATAATTAATTGTAAAAAATTTTAAAATATTATATATTAATTGAATACTCTATTTAATTTCCTACATTTTTACAAAAAGAATAATAATTAATTTCCTTGTTTTAGTTAATTTATAATAGTATAAACATTAGTTAAAACATAAAAATTTCCCGTCGGCTTTAATATAGGACTTAATCGACTTTTAAGAGAATAAGGAAATTAGCATATCTTCACGGCAAAAATTTGACGGGGTGAACAGAGCATTGTACATACATATAATAATTCTTGTAAATAATTCTAGATTTAAATTGGATTATATACATATCGACAATTAGATATATAGTTGTATGGTCTTCCAATTAGATAAATAAAAACATTAGACAGTAAGACTTAACCGACTGTGCCGGTTTAAGTTGTATTAGTAATTAGTGAGTGACATATTGTATATAATTAGTGTGTTTATACACCCCAAAAATCTTTGTGTTTGTTGTGTGGTATGTGTATGTGCCCTTGATTATCTTCACGCCAATCCTAAGTGGAGTAGACAGAGTATTAGTATAGAATAATATATAAAAATATAGAGTATAGACTTGACCTATCAAATAGGTTAAATTAGTATAGGAATATAACGGGCAAATACATATCTTCACGACGGATCCATCGCAGGATAAGGGAGTGTGTAACACATCTTACTGGAACCGACCGGGACAATTAGTTTTAAGAATATAAATACAGTGAATGTTATTGTGTGTTATTGTGTGTACATATAGGTTGTATCTTCACGCAAGACCCTTACTGGGGTAAAGAGAAAACTGTATAATAATAAAAGATAGTGGTGTTTTGTATAGCGTGTTCTCAAAAAGTTGTAGTAAATAATAGACTTGACTGACCACAAAGGAATAAATAGAAAATTATATATAACAATTGTAAAAATATCTTCAAGCCAAAATTCTAGAGCGACAGGAGGAGTACATTATTAACACTTATTGTAGAAAATAGTCAAATTAAAAATTTTTTTTTTGTTGTAAATATAATTCGAGTTAAATAGATAAATTAAGCATATATTCACGCCAACCCTTTGTGGGGCAAGAAGAGAAACCTAGTCATAATCATTTAGCAAATAAATTAAATTGTTTAGTTTAAGATTTTGGATAAAACGCAACTTGTATAAATAACTTGTAAATATACCTTCACGCCTATTCCTTGCAGGATAGTAAGAGCATACTTAGTATTAATAGTGCTTACATTGAATTGAAGACCTAAATACTGGGACTAAATTCGATCCGACTCATTGGAGGCGGGCATAAAAATTTTTGTCAAAATAACTTCACGCTATACTATTAACGAGATAGGAAGAGTACACATAATAATTGTATATTAAGGGTCAGGTGGACTCAACCTTCTGGAAAGGTTTATTTAGAATTAGAATAGAGATTAAGTGTATATATATCTTCACGCCAAACCCTTTTACGGGGTTTTAGAGTAAGAAAAAAAAAAAAAAATAAAATAGTTTATTTTAATTATAATTTTAAAAAAAACGTTAAAACGGAGTGTATAAATACATCTTCAAACTAGATCCCGAGCGGGATAGGAAGAGTATACTATACACATCTTAGGATATTTAATTATTATTATTAAAATTTTTACATCTTTGTCATTAATTACATATACATATATATATAAATATATATACACTTAAAACATAAAATACTAATTAATTTCACAAAATAATTATACAAAATATACAACTTATACAATTTTAAAATTTTAACATATATACATATAGACGAGTTCCTCAACAATGATGTTTGGCTATAGGACTCCCACCAAAGGAAAAATACCAACAAACCGGGAAAACAGTGGAAGTAGCACTGATTTAAGCAGAGAAGAAGAAGGTAGAAATAAGAGAAGAATGTCCGGAGAAAGATATGGACCCAAACGTTCTTTGAGCCCAAAAGGGAGAAAATATTATCATAATCAAATTATGTTTGAGTTACCAACAGAGGAAGAAATAGAAGAAATGATATTTGAGGACAAAGAAACAAAAGATGCTTACCTGGCACAAAGGGAGATTTTAAAACACGTCAAGAGTTCACGAAACCTAAAAAAGGAAATTTGCAATGATATATTTTTGAGTACTGCAAACTTGCATAAAATGACAATAGAAGCAATACAAAAATATAAAGAAAAAGAAAAGCAAATTGAAAAAATTGGGACGGAACAGAATAAACAAATATATAATCAAAATGAAGAAGGAGAAGGAAATGATATAAGAAAAATTCAACAAATGATGCAAGAAACACTCAGCCATATCGAATCAGTGAAAGAAAAGATAGATGAAGAGCTCAAGAAATTAACGGAGACGCAAATTAAACAAAAAGACAAACAATGCGAACTCATATCATCAATGATGAGACTTACAGCGTCTTTCACACAAGCATTTGCTGATCAAGAAAAACAAGATGAAATCATTATGGAAAGAATAGCGGAAAATGGAAAGGAAATAGAACACTTAAAAAGAGCCATACAGGAGAATCAACAAAAACAAAACCAGGAAATGAATAAGACACTCGATAAAAACAATAAAATAATAGAAAGACTAGAAAATAAAATTCAACTGAGTCAAACAAAACAAAGTGATGAAAGTATGAAAATAGTGCAGAAATACAACAAGGAAATAGAAGGAATTAAAAGAACTATACAGGAGAATCAGAAAAAGCAAAAAGAAGAAACAGCCAAAATACTTGATAAAAATAACAAAATAATGGAAAAATTAGATAAGATAATGGAACTGAATCAGGAGAAACAAAATGAAGAAAGTATAAAAATGATAGAGAAAAATGGGAAAGAGGTAGAAAATCTAAAAACAATAATACAAGAAAACCAAGAAATCCAAAAAATAGAAATAAATAAAATAACTCAACAAAACAACCAAGTGTTAGAAAAATTAGAGATGAAAATAGAACAAAGTAAAGAAAAACACAGTGATGATATTTTAAGAAATCTTGCAGAAAATAACAAGAAATTAGAAGAATTTAAACAACTAGTAGCAGCAAACACTGATATACAAAAAGATCGATCGTACGCAAGTGTAGTAGCGGAACCTGGTAAGAAAAAATACCTTGAGAAGACAGCATTGCACTCCGTAATAGTTAGCTCTAATAACGAATTAGAAACTGGGGAAGAAATACTAAATTTAGTAAGAAAAACGATAAACGCGAAGGAAAGCGGTATAGAAATAGAGAACGTTAGGAAGGCTAGAGATAGAAAAATTATTATAGGATGCCGGACTGAAGAAGGTAGGACAAAAGTCAAAGAAAAGTTGAAAGGAGCAGAAGGAAAGTTAAAAGTAGAAGATGCCGTAAATAAAAAACCACTTATAATAATTAAAAACATCTTAGACAGTAACAAAGACGATGAAATTAAAGAAGCACTTCTAAAACAAAACAGAAACATAATTGAGGACCTAAGGGAAGAAGATAAAAACATAGAAATACTTTTTAGAAAAAAGACGAGGAATCCACAGAAAATACACGCAGTGGCTAGAGTTACACCGCCACTATGGAGAAAAATAACCGAAGAAGGTCACCTTCACATCGATATGCAACGAGTTAGAGTGGAGGATCACTCTCCGCTCATTCAATGCACGATGTGTTTGGGATATGG
>JAUPFN010000076.1:0-63025 GCA_036924255.1 Apodemia mormo
ACAAATTTTTTTATTAATAACAAACTGAACTTTTGTGATCCGCTTCGTTTTGACGAGACAACTACTCGAATAGGGTAACTAATAAAGATATAGGGCTTTGAAAATTTTGATTCGGTGAAGGAAAAATATTTTTTAATAAGAATAATTATTTTCCGACTTTAATCGCTTGATTACGTATATTATGAAAAAAAATCGGTTGTCTGTAAAGTTGGTTTACAGACGATAGTTGAACGTGACAACGTCTTAAGCTCTCGCTTGTACTCCAAGCCTTAAACGGAACGCCTCAGAGCGAGGTAACGCCGCATGAGTCATGTTTTTTCGTGCGTGCAGCCAGCTCTATCGAATTATAAGACGTTGTCACGTCAAAAACACGATGAAACTTTTGTCCTACATATTCTATGGTTTTTTCTGACGAGTCCTCCACTCTAAAGTTTCGAAATAATGATATTTTTAAATTAATATTAATCAATATAAAAACAACCTATTTATTTTTCTCAAAACAGCTTGTTAATTATTATTGTAATCAAGGGTAACATTGTCTTACACGTAAAGTGGAAACTTTTCTTAGTCTGACACTCTAAACTTTTCTTTTTTATCTATTTTTATTAGTTACCCGATTCGAGATTTTTCGAAGATAGGAAAAGATGGTTGTCTCGTCAAAACAAAGCTGTTCACAAAAATTCTGCTTGTTATTATTTAAAAAAAGTTTGTTTGTGGGACGACGGTCTATAAAATTTACATCCATTAATACTCCGTAGACCAAAACATTATTTCAATAAATTCGGTTTCGATTCCCCGGTCCCGGGTTCGATTCCCGGGTCGGGCACATAAAAAAAAGTGTTTTTCAGTTTTCTGATAAACACAAAGTTGCCCGGGATTGGAAAGTGCCCGGTTGGCGATAGGCATTTGTCACCTATCACATTTGTGGGATCAAGTATCTTCGGCTAATCGTGAGTGCACTTGTTGTACCTCTGCTACCCCTTCGGGGATACGGGTGTGAAGATACCTTAATATTCGTATTAAGTTTAAGGCAGATTTCGTTAATTTCTTTTGTACAGATCATATTCCGATAGCGACGCATCTTTAGCATATTGGGTATATACTGTTTATGCATATAAAACCGTCATCATCGGTTTATTTAATAATTATTTTCATCAAGAGACTCATTAGTTTGTTTGCTGTCTTATGCAATAAAAATTATATTCTTTCTTAAACTGACAATAAAACTCGACGAACATATTATTTTACCTGTAAATGAGATTCACATGTAATTAATTTGCCTTCTCCTTGACAGTCAGTAGTGTACCGAATATCGTACTCTCCGATTCGCACGCCAGCAAGATCTTGATTTTGTACACAGTGCGTCGCAGTCAATATATATCGAGAATTGATGATACTTCCAGCACATTTGAAATATACACCATATCCTGGTACGAAAATTAATAATATATAAATATATATATATATGTATATATTATATATAAATCTTTATGAGTATCATATCTTGCAATTTTAGAGATGAAAGTTATGGACTTAATGTTGAATTTTCTAAGAGCCCATTGCGTAAGTTACACGTGTAAAATTGCAAGATGTGCTTACTCATAAAGAGAATCCTGTTTCTATCATATCCTTTATTTGAATTTTAATATAGAGAATTCAAATAAAGAATATGATAGAACAAGGAATACATAAAGTCGCTTTGTTGACAAAATCTGTAAAAATTATATATAACTTTATGAACTAGTTTACGGAAGAAAAAAACAGGAATTTTGACTAAAAGTTTTGTTACGACCTTCTTTAGTCTGCTTTTTCAATAACTAAAAAAATATTGGATACTATTTTTTTCTTTTCTCTTGTAAAAAATGCCGATAATATAGTGCGTTGACCATTTGTATTTTCAATTATCTAAAAACTGGACAAGATTTTTTTGAGTCAGTCCGTCTTATGTAATGCACTAAAAATAAAGACTTTTTACTAAAAGTTTAAAAATATTTATTGTTATTTAACAACTACCATCCAAACGACCATTTTAATCGTGATGTCAAATGGCTGATTATACTTATTAAATAAATTTAACTTATTATAAAGTTTTTGAGCCAGTTTTTTGGTAGTTTTTATTTTACAAATGTAATCAATCGTATATCCAGCAACTATTCTATAATTAATAGAATCAAATTTATATATACAATACGGTTGACTTAGGTTGATTTATGTGCTTTACCTCCATGAAAGACATCTTTTTAAATATACAGTTTTAATACCTTTATAGACATAAAGTTTTATCATATTTTTTGGTTTGCTTTTCCTCTACTCACTCGAAGATAATTGCGTATAATGCGTTCCGTACTCATATATATGTCAAACTAGCTGCAGCGTGCAGCCCGCTGCATTATAAGAGTTTTTGGCGAATTCCGCAGGATCACTTAATTTTTCCGGGATAAAAAGTAGCCTATTTGCTATTCCAGGTGTATGTAGGTATCTACATGTGTGCTAAATTTCATTCAAATCCGTTCAGTAGTTTTTGCGTAATTGAGTAACAAACATCCATCCAAACATCCAAACTTTCGCATTTATAATATTGATATAGATAATATAGATACATCATGTTTAACGAAATATAAGCCCCCCATATCTCTTGCGTCTATATATATATATATATATATATATATATATATATATATATATATATACATATATCTAACTATTTACGAAACAACTTCTGAAATTGGCTTGTTATCTGCCTTTTCACTGAGTTCATTGCAGTTTGTCTGATATGTCTACTCTCATCATTATGATATGTGCAATGTTTACTTAATGACTACTAATAAATTCGCAAAGAACAGATACTACTTTCCACAAAACATTTTCCCCGTGTTGGTGCAGGCACTTTATTAAATATATTTTATACTTTTATAAAAATACCGTACTGTAAAGTACCGTAGAAATAAATACGAGTCATAAATCTTAACGTGCTGGTCACATATAAAGAAGATATTACATATTTTTCAAAAGACTTAAAAACTTACTGAACAATCAGTGTCGTGGTCAAGTAAGATGAGTTGGAAATTTCTCATCAAGATATTGACAAAAATATACCAATTATCTTTTGATTAATCACCAAACAATTTTTTTCTATCCCAATTTTCGTAATGTGATTTTATCATAACTAAATTTCATAATGTGACAGCTGGTCAATCTTGCTTGGTCAGCTTGTGCCCAAGTCTAGCACTTTCCAAATCCCGGGCAATGTTGTTTTTATCAGAAAACTGAAAAAACACATTTTTAAATTGTCCGACCTAGGTATCGAACCCGAGACCTCATGTGGTTAACTCCGATACCGGACCATTACACCACAGAGGCAATCATTATATAGAAAGAAAAAAGGGTTTGCTCGATCCAGGATTTGAATCCAGGACCTCATATTCCTATACTTAAGCTTGTGTATATTAGCATTTTTTCTACTTCTTCAGTATTAGTATATAAAAGGTTTTACGTAAAACAACAAGAGATCCACAGAATCGTGAGATAATATGGCAATTGCTTGTGGAATTATATTGAGTTTGTTAAATAACAGTACACGTAAAGTCAAGGAAAGATTAAGATGTGTTAACTTGACTTTAAATGCTTTCATGTTTCTTGGGTTACCTTTTTGCGCCTTTAGGTCGTAAGTAAAAGAATCAATTTTGAATATCGCAAGTCAGCAATTGACTGTGAAAGCTATATTTACTTAATGGTATTATTGTCAGATCATCAAAAAAAGTGTGAGTATGTATTTTCTAGTTCAGCGTACTGGATGAAAGCTGCATCACTTTCTATCAGATAACCTTAGAGTCGTTTTTCTAAGCTATAACTTAAAAAGACTTTATAGTAAATTGTTAATTAACATATCAACACTGGACATATTTAATTAAAAATGTTTTACGATAATCATCCCAATAGCCCAATCTTCCTCGTGCATATTTATGAAAAGTGACATTTGCTTTATTAGGTACGAATTCAAGTAACTACGAATAATAAATAACATACGTCCATGATAAGAAATAAGAGCCATCCATGGAAACTCATACAATGTAGCTTTTCTGCCGCCAATAATTCGATACCCAGCAATATCTCCACAGTTATCTGGCAGAAGTCCCACGTTTGGATGCGATTCTATTTCATCTAAAGGCGGCTCTCCAAAATATGAACAGCATACCTGTACAAGAAAAAATCTCACATAAAAGCTTTAATGTTAAACTCCCGGGGTTGATATGCATGGTCTAAAGCTTGCAATAACGTATTTTTCCAAACTTAACGATTTGATATAATTGTTTTCATTTACTTCAATAACATTAAAATAATGTTAACTGAGTCAGAATAAATAGTAGGTGCATAATCGATCAAACGTATTAATTACTACCATGAGGACCACTAAGTGGATGAGTTCTGTAACGTCTCATTCTCTTGAACCATTCCGTCATTCGCCTACCGCAACAGTATCAGTACATGTAAATATCGTGTGTCGGTTAAGAGGGTAAAGTAGCTAAAGAAGTAAAAGTAAGTTTATATCACCGCCCTATAAATACCAAAATAATATTAACATTTTGACATCTATAGGCAAGTTTTCTGATAGAAATGCCATCTTCTTTTTTGATATTACTGTCGTCTTTCGATTTACCGTAATTAAGGTAGCCGGTTGGCTTGTTCTTGTAGTTTAACATACCTGTCACGTGAATATCAACATAGTAATACCATTTGACTTTTTGGTGTCTGTAGCAAAAGTCTCTCTCATCTCTTTTCTTCAAGAGAGTCATCTTCTTGCTTGGCTTGATATTTTTCGAGAAAGATGTCAAGCCCCGACAAATATGTTTCTATGAATGTAGCGAACTAAAACCCAGTCTATATGAATTGTAATGTATGACATTAGTTTGACTCTGCGCATATCATGTATGATTTGGAGTTTAAACATGAAAATTGTAAATAATTTTTACCTTAACTGTTTTTTTTTCAGAATTATCGTCTACAAATCCACAAAAGGAACTTCTTAAAAGTTGTTGAGTTTTTTCATTCTTTTGGTTGAGTGCTAAATCATACGCCCTAGGACATTTTTTAAAGTCTACGCAGTCGTTGCATTTATCTGTAAAAGTGTAAACATAACAAGCTATAAAATATCTTCTGCTAGGTAACATAAATCTGTTAGTGTGCCTCGATGCTTGTCACATTGTGACAATGATAATAACTAAACACTAAGAATAATGATACTATGCTCTGTCATGTTATGCTCTTATCTAACAAGTTGTCATTTGATGTGAATATTAATTAAATCATTCACAAAATATTCAATGTTTGGTGACAAGAAAAGTAATTAAACTAGGTAATTTAAAAAATTGAACCGACTTCAAATATCTTTAACTATACCTTTATCTCAAAAATTACTAATCAAATTTAGATGAAAATTTGACTGTTTTTGATTAGTGGGAATAAATAAATATATCTGGTTTAAATCAAAAATAAAAAAAAACATATCGCTTTTAGGTCTCCAAAAATTCGTGGACAAAATACAAACATAGAAAAGTAAGAACGCAGGAAGGCACAAAAGTTTAGACGTATGAAAAATGAAAGCATGAACGTACGAACACATGAAAGCAAGAACACACGAACGCACGAACGCAGAACGCACGAACGTCGAACGCACAAACGTACAAATGCATGAACACACGATTGTATAAACGATCGAATGCACTGACGTAATTACGCAAAAACACACGAACTCAAGAGAGCAGAAGCGCACGAGCGCACGAGTGCACGAGCACACGAACGCACGATCACGCGAGCCCAGGAACGCACGAGCGCACGACCGCACGAGCGGACGAGCAAACAACCATACATAGCAAAGCTTGGACAGCCGAATAGATCATTATACTCAATTATATCAATGGCAACCATATTAAATACGTACATGTATGTCAAATTGAAAACCTGTTTTATCGTATGTACATGAACGCACAAACGCATGAATACACGAGCGCAAGAACACGTAAGCATACAAACATACAATGGTACAAGCATACATAGCATAACTTGGTCGCCTGAATAGATTATCACACTCAATTATCGTACAATTTAAACAATATTAAAAACGTAGCTACACGTCAAACTGATAACCTCCGTTTTGGCGTCGGTTGAAAAACATACCAACTACCCATTTTTATTGCTGTATAATACTATCACAAACATTGTGATATATATTGTATAACATATAATCTTTTAATTTGAATGATCTTTTTTAGGAGTTCTGCCTCTGCATCGTTCCACACGACAAATTTGGAAAAATATGACCATCATTTATACTTACGTCACTCGATAAGTTTTTTGAATAAGAAAAACTATTTATCATTAGTTATTTAACATTCTTTTAAAATACTCTTTTCTTCTTTTCATCATTTTCTGTACAAAGTTCCATCGTCTAAACTCTAAACTATATTTGGAAACACTTTTTCTAGTCTTGATCAAATAGGTCAGAATTTGGTAATTCATAGGCAACCACTGCTTCTTTAGCACTCGAAAAATACTTACCTTTTATTTTTCATTTACTCTCTTGAAAAAAGAAATCACATGCAGCTAAGCTGGGGCTGAGTGTGTCAGGTAGGATTTCGATACCAGAATCCTCAATAAATGCTTTTGTTTTAAGGGCAATAAGTGAAAAGGCGTTGTCGTGTCGCGAGAACACGGCTCCCTGAAGTCCATTTTTTAGTATCTTCAAGTGCTCTGCCTTATGATCATAAGATTTGGTTCCCTGGAGTTTTGATTATTCGAAGTTTTGGTTCTGTATTGTTATCGAGGGGTATTTCTCAAGTCCTTACGCCAGTCTGTGCGATCGGCCCAGTCAGGTTATACCCATGTAGAAAGTCCAGCTAAGTGATCAAGAAACAAAGCGGTATTTCGACCAAGATGCCGCTCTGTGCGCTTACGATAGTAGAAACGCGCGCACATCGCTAAAATCTCGATCCTCACCCTTTTTAACGGTTGCCGTTAGAAATCGTAGGTATCGAGAATCGCAATAAAATGGACTTTATTGCTTTTTGAACATCACACGATTTAATCCTACTAAGTTTGTGAGTATGTATGTATGTATGGATGTTTGTTACTCTTTCACGCAAATACTGCTGAACCGATTACGATGAAATTTGGTATATAGTCAGCTGAAGACCCAGAATAACACATAGGCTACTTTTTATCCCGAAAAAGTTAGGTGATCCTGCGGGATTCGCCAAAAACTTTTATAATGCAGCGGACTGCACGCTGCAGCTATTAAACTATAAATTAACTTTTTTCGAAATTAAATCTTCCTATTTTTTTTTTTTGTAAAATTGATGTGTAAGACATAAGTAAAAAAATATAAAAATGTCAGTCTTACACTGCTCTTTTTGACAAAGTTGTTACTAGATCATCCTCAAAATATTTACTGCAATCCTAAATTTTCTAAAAAGGTATAAGAAAAAACTAAGTAACAAAATTTTCTTTTTTCTTTTTTTCCAATGAAATTGGTTTGGCACATTAATAATAAAAGGCAAAGCTAAAGATTTTATAAAATAATATGGGAGAAATTACAAAACTCCAGACCGATTGATTGTTATTCTTCTAATGTTCAAAAACCAATAAAATTCATTTTAAACCTCCGACACAAAACGACGAGGTATAACTTTCAGTTGTTTATCTGTGTATCTGTGTATGTGTATATCTGTGTATCTATCTGTAGTACCGTAGCGCCCTGGCGGATGATCCGATTTGGTTGCGGTTTTTTTTTTAAATTGAAAGCCCTGTTTTGCGAAACGGTTCTTAGCTATGCTAGCTATATTCAATGGAATCTGTTCAGTCGTTTCAAGATGTTCTCTCAAATTGATAAAAGGAATTAAGCAACTTGTAAATGCTTTATCAATACTAAATTTTGCATTCTGTTACTTTATTGATATTGCAATTACGTGATAACCTTGACCTGATACTTTAAGAACCTCATTCAAAGAACATCAGCGTCTATTTACCTAGCAATTTTTGTATGTAAATAACAGATTTTCTAAATATTGCAAGCCACTTTTTAATGACTTTCTGATATCCGTTTGTACAAAAACTAGGCAGACATGTGAAAACTCAGTGACAGTACAAATACTATGGTACCATCCAAATGAGTTTATGATTTAGCCTGGACGTAGGGACTGGAACTGTGTGATGCAGAGTTTATTTATTTATTTATTTACTTTATTTAAGGGAAATTAACAGCTAATGTGATACAATCGTGTACATAAGTCTAGATAATAAAAGCTAATAAAAATTTTTACTTTCAAAAAATAAAATGAACTATAAATAAATATACGAGTTATTTTTTAGGTAATGATAAATTATTGCTTAGTAAACATCAATGTATACATATACACATCAATTAAAGAATTCTGTACTCAATAACCATCTCAAATTGGCAGGTTTTGTTTCAAATAAATCGAATCCATGTTTAAAAACTATTTTATTAAAGTTGTCACATGATCTTCAACGATAGGAGTTTCGGTTATAGACTGATCCAGCTAGTTCTAAATTGAAAGTTTTGGTGTAGCGTTTTGACTTAGATGGTATATAAAAATCAAGCCTACTGAGTAAGTATCAAGAATCGACTTGATTTGCAGCGATTTTGAGCAAGAAAACTACATCTGATATTTCACGATAATGATAACAGCAAAATATATATTTTTTTATAATATAAAACAGCAAACAAGCAGGTGGTTCTCCTGAAGGAAGGAGTCAACCATCGCCTATAGCCACCAAAGATGTTAATGGTGCGTTGCTATCTTGTGGCGAGGTCTAATGCCACATGCATAAGTTTACCGGCTAACTTACCCTCCAAACCGGAACACCGGACAGTGACAAGCACTGACGCTATTGCGGCAGGAATAGGTAAGGCGGTGGTACCAGACTCGGGCGAATCAATGCAGAACTCTACCACTTAACAGCCACGATGGTAGTGACTCGCTTAGCCAATCGGTGGCCTTTTACGACCTGCCTGGCAGAACGGCAGTTAGTCTATTCTACAAAGGAGCCCGGAACCAACACGGGGGAAATGA
Organism: Apodemia mormo; assembly: GCA_036924255.1. Classification (NCBI taxonomy): domain Eukaryota; kingdom Metazoa; phylum Arthropoda; class Insecta; order Lepidoptera; family Riodinidae; genus Apodemia; species Apodemia mormo. The sequence goes on from JAUPFN010000076.1 coordinate 9,090, forward strand.
TGTTTTTTACATGATTTGTGGTAGTCTTTAATATTAATTTTAAATTTGAAATTCAAAAATTTTGAGAACTTCTTTTGTATTTTTTCGATTTCAGTGAAATATTTTTTGAATTTTGTATTCCATACTTGTGGTGTTTATTCAAGCTTACTTCTTACATATCCACTATAAAGTATTTTTATGGTTTTAGCGTTAGTAAAATCTTTTGTGAATCTCAAAATAAACCTAACTGATTTACAAGCAGCAGAAACAATATTATTATTAATATAAAAAAACATTAGATGCAATAATATCATAATATTATTGCATCTAGTGTTATTACCAAATCTTTAATACTAAAAACTCTCTGAAGATCTTCATCTTTTTATGTATAATTAGCCCGAATTTCATTAACTTTACGGCTGAATGTTATAATAAAACATTTAAATGGATTAAGTCGAAGTTTATTGGTCTTTTTTCTATGGAAGAGGGGGCAAACGAACAACAGGTGCAACTGATGTTAAGTGATCACCGCCACCCATGGACATCTGCAATACTAGAGGCCTTGCAGTTGCGTTGCCGCCCTTTTAAAAATGAATAAGCTCTTTTCTTGAAGGTCCCCATGTTGTATCTGTTCGAAAAAACCCCCGCCGGTAATTGATTCCACAAAAGAGTAGTGTGAGGTTAAACAGTACTTAATCAATCTTTATCAAGATATTTTAAAGTGATATATCATTAACTGTATGGATGGATTTAAAAATTTTCATGTTATCTGTAAACATTAAAAAATTTGAATGTCGGAAACAAGAATCGATGTCATATAAAGGATAAATAACAACGTCCAAGTCACTGCAAGGATATCTTGCAGAACTCCACTAGGAACTAGTACCCAACTAGAAATATAATTGTTAATAACAACTGCTTCTTTATGTTATAGGGAGGCAAACAATCAGACAGATTTCCTGATGGTAAGAAATTCCATCGCCTATAAACACCAAAGGTGGTAATGGTGCGTTGCCGACCTAAGGCTCTTCTTATGCCTCTTACGTAGGTAAGTTTACCGGCTACCTTACCTTCAATCGAAACACGACAATAACAAGTAAGTTATTATGGCGGAAGAAATAGGTAAAGCGGTGGTACCATAAACCCGGGCGAGTCGTCACAAGACACTACCACCTAGAATATATGATGAGGTGGCTAACCACCTATATAAATTACCTCCAATACATATTTTAGATAGTTTGTTAAGTAATAAGCAATGATTTATTCTATCGAAAGCTTTACTGTAACCGGTGTAGACTACATCTGTTTGAAAACCCGCGTTTTACCAAAAAGTCTTGAAAAAACAACAGATTTGATATAGTTGACCTGTTTTTTATGAAACCATGCTGAAAAGGACTAAATACGTTTTTAGAGCTACGCAAAGCTGATCACTCAAAATACTTTCAAAAAATCTTGCAATGACACAGAGTTTAGAAATAGGGCGAAAGTTTTTCACTTCGGATTTTGGCCCTTTTTTGTATATCGAAGAAATAAACGCAGATTTCCATATTCTTGTAAAAATTCCGTTAGTCATTGAATTTTGAAATAATAACGTCAGTGGGTAGGTAGATTACATCAAGACATCTAATACGTAATATTGGGGGAATTAGGTCTGAACGAGCAGATTTATTAATGTCAAGTTATAGGATTTTGTTTTTACTATATTTTGGGTTATTTCTATTGCTGAAATATTATTATCATACAAACTAATATCTAATTTATCAAAATTTGATGGCGATAGATGATTTAGCTAAGGTTGTGAGAAATTAGAATAGAAATATTCAGAGAATTACATATGTAGATTACATATGTCACCACTCGAAGATGCTTCGACTCCCGCAAGATAAGCAAAGATCAAGACATGACAGCTGGCATAGAATTAGTTTTACCTTTAATTTTAACATAACCCCAAAACTTCTGTGGCTTAATTCTAATTGATTTTTCTAGCTTAGTTATATAATCAAGATAATATTGTTTTTCTAAATTATTTATGCGCTTTCTTAAAACTTCAAAATCAATTTTATCCGCATGATTTTCACAGATTTTGAATTTACGATGAATTCTTGATTTTTCTTTGACAGCTTTAATTAAAGGAAGCGAGTACCATGGCGGATAAGACTGATTTTTAACGTTTTTTGGAACATGTTTCTCCCTTAATTCATAGATTTTTTCGTAAAATAATTTGACACTGTTTTCAACATTGCCACCAGTCGAATAAAGTTCCTTGAGCCAATCTATTTTCTTTATAACTTCGATAATGCATTCGTAGTTGGCTCGATTGTAATATTATTGTATACGCAACCCGGGAGTTAAATAATTGAACTGAACAAAATTTAGTGAAATTCTTACCGCGTTATAGTGAGGATCTAATGCACTGAGTTAAACAAACTATATATCAATGATCTAATAGAACAAGAGGGTTAAGACAATCGACAACCGACACAATGACATTACTTAAAACTAAATCTAATATTCTGCCATAACAGTAAAAATGCCATTACATTGCTTCAAGTCTAATGTATACATATAATTTAATAATTCAACTTCATCTGAGGCATGAAGCTATTCTGGAGATAAATTTGCATCAGATGGCAAACGACCCCACCTAATACCACTCAAATTAAAATCACCCATCATTAAAAAAAATATTAGGATAAGCAAGTTTCAATTAACCAATTATCAAAAAAATGTATAAGCTGTTCAGTAAAAGATGATCCGTCATTTTGCTTGCACAAATAAACTACTCCCAGATGCAGTCGAAATATCGAATTACGTTCAGTTTCGCGGTCATTTGGAAGGTAAGGCTAATCTAGCCTCCAAAAAGTTCGGTGTGTTCAGCAGAGCGAGACAGTTCTTCTTGCCGGCCCATCGCCTTCAACTTTATAAGGCGCAAATTCGGCTCCACATGGAGTACTGTTCTCATCTCTGGGCCGGAGCTCCTCAGTACCAGCTCCTTCCTCTTGATCACATTCAGCGTAGAGCGGTTCGAATCGTTGACGACCTGGCTATTTCGAAACGGCTTGACTCTTTGGCATTGCAGCAGCAGAGATGTTGGTTCACTCTGTGTCTTCTATCGTATCTTTCATGGGGAGTGTTCCGACGAGTTATTTGGATTAATTCCTGCCGCCGAATTCCATCATCGGACATCGCGTCAAAATTTGAAATTCCATCCTCACCATCTCGATGTCTGGAAATCCACAACTGTGCGTTTCTCTCGGCACTTTTTGCCTCGCACTACTTTGTTGCGGAACCATTTGCCGGCAGGGGTGTTTCCAAACGAATACGACTTGGGGGCCTTCAAAAAAAGAGCTTACTCATTCTTAAAAGGCCGGCAACGCAACTGCAAGACCTCTGGTATTGTGAATGTCCATGGGCGGTGGTGATCACTTACCATCAGGTGCACCTCCTGCTCGTTTGCCCCCTCTTCTATAAAAAAAACGTATTGTTTGCCAAAGTATTTTTTAAGGATACTGACACCCACATATTCTCAGCAGTAGAATTAAAATTATATTGTGCCGTTACATGTAGGTCCCTACGAACTGACAAAAGAAAACCTCCTCAAAGAATTGTTTTGTTGTAACAAAAAACGGTTATCAAATTCGCTATCCAATATATCAAGTTTCAGTTAATGCTATTGCATTAACTGAAACTTAAACGAATTATTACAAACACTGCGGTAAAATTCATTTGTGTTAGTTTGTAATCCACGAACATTTTGATAATATATACTTAAATTTGATACCGCCATAATAAGAAAAACATTGTAATAACATCATATAATACAAAATACGATAAATTAAATAAAAAAGCATAGAAAAAGTATAATAAGATTTGAAGTAATCATATTAAATATTAATAACAATACTAAGCAGTGTACATAATACACCAATTTTAATATTTATAAGGTGTTTAATCACTTGTATATTAAAACTAATCAGGGTGAATAAACACTTATCATCATAACATAGAAGGTAGATCTTATACATTAGTATTATAAATTCTTTTAACTGAATCATATATCACCAAAAAAAACTTGAATTCCGCTATTCATAATATGACCGACGTAAAATTTAACGAATAAATGCAATTTGTTTGACACAGTGTTGTTGAGTTAAAATCGTACATAATCAAATAAAAAGCTTTTGTAATTGATAAATGACACACAATAAGCAAACACAACAAAGGTCTTTATCTATATCTATTATCTATATACATATAATAAAATCGTAGGAAAGTCAATGTATGTCCGGGGTAAACTCAAAAAGTACTGCATGGATTTACTTAAAATTTTGCATGAATATTACTAACAGATCGGGTCAACATATAGGTTACATATTATCACGCTTTCACCTACGGGAGAGGAGCAAACGAAGCAAACGAAGTCCGCGCGAACGAAGTTGCGGGTAACAGCTAGTTGTACTATAAAATTAAAAAAATGTTTTGCGTTAGCAAGTTAAATATGTTGAGTTCATACTCAAGTAATGTATAACGTTAGAATTACAAATACTATAAACCAGCTTATTTTGTTTAATTGTTTAATAAATTAATTATAACAACAGGGGAAGTATGTATTTTTGCATATTTAGCCATGAATATTTATAGTTCTTTTCCTTACACACGGACTTTACACGCGTCAACAACTTTTTATTAAAAGGCAAAAGATGATAATTAACAAATATTCTATTTTGGGTATCACCAGCATATCCGACATCTCTTGCTGAAATTTGTTTCTTGGCTCGTGTAGACGATATAAGCTGTCCTTGTATGTATCTGTTTACAAAACTCAACAGATTTTTTTTTTCGATTTATATATAGGTATTCTTGCAATACAATTGATATGCGAGTTGGATTATGAATATCCTATAAATTCTGCCACTTTATCTATATATTTGGAACAAATTTTCATTGTCTTTTAGTGGAACTCCTTTAATCCCAACGTTATTTAATCAAGATCATTGGTCTTTATCAATATATAATCGTGTTGAAATGAGTCGACAGTCTTTTCCATTACAGTAAATTTCATCTTTAAGAGCTCCCAATGAATCATTCTGCGCATTCAATTTACCCAATTTAGTCTCAAAATCATCAATCTTTTGGCACGAGAATTCACAAATCTTCCGTATATCCTGGATTTCAGTTATAATAAAATTTACCCCTTAACTAACAAAGGGAGATGGCCCAGTTTCGATGCCATCTCATCTAGTTTTTTAATGACATTATCTAGATTAAGATCACTTCTCAAAATGGGTGGTGATTTAGATCAGCAACTGGAACACTTTCATATCGCTCATCTGTCAGCTCCTAGTTTTCTATAGCCCGATTCTGAAATGGCTGAACACGAAAAACAAGAACATTTACACGAGCTGCATACGGTACCGTCTGAACATTTCTCGTTACAAGTCGCACGGTAAAACATCACAATACGAAAATGTTTACAAGTCCTGAACTTTGTTTAACAAAAAAACATTGTAACTTATGCGAATACTCGTTTGGAACTTATGCGAATACTCGTTTAACAAGTCAACCTTGTTTGGACTCATTGGTCTTGTTGCTATAAGTACTAAGTTTGATTAGTGCTCATGATGACGAGGATCTGAAAATGGAGCTGAAAAAGTGCTATCAAAACTCACGCGTAGAATGTAGAAAGATAACATAGTCACGTTCGGACTGGATGGATTTTTGAGGACGTGTGCTTTTGTTACATATAATGTCAATGATCTGAGATGGAGCCGTAAGAGTGCAATTGTAGCTCACAGATAGAAATTGCTAATATAGTGGAGTTTGGAAAACAATCACGAATATAACGATAAGTATCATGTAAGTCGGAAAAAATCCTGCCTTCTGAGAGCTGTCTTGGCGTGCGCTGCCAAAACCGCTGAAGTTACATAAAGATAATGTATAGTAGGATGTTTGTCTTAAATAGTTCTAAATAAAAGTCCGCGACAGCATATATCTACCTTTTATGTGGAATCCATAATATCCAAAATAGTGATCCATAAATACAATTAAATTATTATACTTTTTCACAGAGCATATTTCGGAGTATTTATTATTTTTTATTTATTAATTAATACATTTGCCGCTTTCAGCTATTTATGTAGATGAATTTTGTCTTTTACACTCAGAAATACGAACGAATTGTTAAAAATTTATCACGATAAGATTAAAATGAATGGAGCCTCACGTGCCGCGCGGCGCGCAAACCGATGGAGTTGGACAGGCGTCCAAGCAATGGCACAATACCGCCGCGCGTGCGCGACCCAAATGTGTTTTTTTTTTCAAATTGACAAAAGCTTAAGGCCAAGGGCCATAACAGCGACATCGTACTAGAGGTCGAGCAGAGTGCTCAGTCAGAGTTTAAATTTAAATTTGGGCAATCAACGCACGTGATAAGGGTTGTCTCCTGCGAGACTGGACCTCAGCTTAGTGCGTCGTTTTAACTAAGTATAGGGGGCGGGGAGGAGTCGCGCAGGGCGGGTTAGGGGACCTCGTCACCGTTGAGACTGGCGGCGGCGATGGTGTGATAGTATAGTGCTTGTGGTTTGTAGTGGGTTGGTGGCGAAAGCCACCATTATGCGATCGTCGGGATCAGTTAGTACGTCATTGCGCGGCCTCCTGTACCTAAGAACAGGATCTGCGTCAATGACGTAATCTGCGGCGGCTACTATGGATGGATTGGGATGGGACCCGAATGCGGTCAGAGCCCTGGAAGACAGACGTTAAAAAGTATTTTAATTATTTTATTTAAAGACAGTCGTGTTCATTTCGGATTTTTTTTATAGCTAATTCGATTTTTGAAGCAATTTTTTACTCAGTATTAGTGCAAAAAATATTAACACGCCCGTATACCCGAAGATGTAGGCAGAGATAAGCAAGTGCAACCACGATTAGCCAAAGATACTTAGTCTCAGAATGTGATAGGTGGCAAGCATATCGCCAACCGGGCTTTATTCTATCCCGGGCAACGTTGTTTTTATCAGAAAACTGAAAAAATACATTTCAAATTGCTCTACCCGGGAATCGCACCCTCTTCATGAGGTCATGTGGTCAACACCAACACCGGACCACTAGACAACAGAGACGATATTGTATATTAATTAGTTGGCATAATTATTGTTTTTATTTCAAGTAAAAATATAAATCACTTTTTATTTTAATTACAGTCATTAGAAAAATACGATATATATATTTATATTTTCTAATATGTATATTTTTAAAATGATGATCAATTTTGATCGTTGGAGTGGCCTTTAACGTAATTTTTTAGCTATAAAGACGATAGTTTAAAAATGTTGACTAAATGACAATTAAAAAAAATTTTCGCCATTGATAAGTCCCGAACGAATAAATCGATTTAAATTCGATTAAGAGTATTTGAGGTAGTTTTTTTTAATTAGAAGAGTTGACCAATATGATTTTTCCAAAAATTAATATTAGCCTCAAACTTATTTTAAATAGTTGTAAATAGTGTAATTTTAGTATTTGAAAAGCTATAACTTTTGAAAATTTGAATCGATTTTAATCTCTGAAAAGGCATTCGACGTAGTTTTTTTAAGTACTAAAGTATTCTAAAGTCTTCTTACTAAAGAGCAAAAATTATTGGTTGAAAAGTCATGTCAAAAAACACTTTTTTCAAAATTTTGGTCAACCATAACACCCGAAGGGATAAACAGATGTTGACGCAATTTATGCACTGGACGCAGTTTTACGAGGAATGGAGGTGATTAGATTTTGTAATCCATCGGTACCTTAATTTGGAAATTATTCTAAAAACATTGTGCTACCAGAAAAAAATTGAAGCTTTTTTCAAATCTCATGGACCAATTTGATCCAAATTTTCAGAAAGTCTAAGTTGAGCGGAATTCAACCGAATGTCATTAACCGCGTTTCGATCGGTCAAAAGTTACGAGATGGTTAAATACACACATACCTACACATACAGACATACTGGCGTCATCGTGAAAATAGTCGGAAAATCTTCCAAGGACCTCAAAACGTGGAAAAATCCGACACGAAAAAACGTGTAAATCTGGTGAAAATCGAGTTTTCACCAGATTTCCACTGTCCAATGTCAATAATTTCATACATTTGTAGGTTATATTATATTGTGAAAAATAGAAAACAAGTGTGAGAAGTGATTTTTAAAAATTAGACTAGAGTTATTCCATTGGTAAGTAGTATAATTCTGTATTTATGTATATAATTGTAAGCTATACTGACAAACTGAGAAATTGTCTTGAAAGGCGTATCCAATTAATCCGAGGTTGGAGCCACTAATTAGATGATATTTTAAATATGAAATACTGTGTAATGTAGGTATTCGGGTAGGTATGGTTGGTGCTAAATAAGTTTAAACAGCAACTGTAATTTGCTCTGTATTTAAATTCTAATTAAATATACTTACAGTAAAATAACAAAAGTCCCTATGTGTTAAAAAGTGTACTTGTACCTACCAGCAATCAATTCTCCAATATTTATATTTTTTCCAATATTAATACTAAAATCACTTTTCACTACCGCTTAAATTATGGAAACCCTCAGACGCACAGTTTTGGAAATGGCACAGGACTTCAACACACACACAGATGGCAGCTTTTCAACAGGATTACCAAGCTGTTTTGCAGGGTGCTAGCCCAAATACTAAATTAATATCAGATTTTGCTGCTTTCCGCTCCTTCGTGTTGTCTTCTCTTAAAATCCTTCAATCACAAGTGGAACTCATGTTTAGTGTGTGTGATAAAGTTGAGATGCAAAGTAGGAAAAAAATTTTGCTTCTTCATGGTGTTCCGGAGATTTCCAATGAACAATCTATGAAAACAGCTTCTGATATACTTGTAAGTAAACTTTGTTTAACTAATATTACTCTCAAACAATGCCACAGATTGGGCAAGGCAAAAACTAATAAACCGAGAGCACTCCTTATTAAATTTCAAGATTCTGCTGACAAAAACAAGGTGTGGTATGCAAAAAATAAGCTTAAAGGAACTGGCTTTACATTGTCTGAATTCCTTACACATGCGAGACGTGCCACTTTTATGGCAGCACGACAACGACTTGGCATTACTAACTGTTGGACTAAGGATGGTCTTATTGTTATTCGTGGACAGGATGGCTCGCTTCATCATGTTACTAGCCTGGCGGAGCTAGATGCTGTCTGTAGTCCAAGCAGTAAGACTCCAGAGGAGACTCCCAGCGTTGTGTCACCACCACTTCCAGAGGTGAAGAAAGCAAGAAATGTTCCAACTGTAAAAGCCAAAAAAGTAGCCAAGAAGTAATAATTGGTAGCTACTTTCATTTATAAGAAATTTTCAATTTGTTTTTGGATTAAGCAATTTTACTCTTTGTATTCCCTTATCACTTACTATTATTTGTAAGTGGTCGTCAAGTAATTTGGTTATATTATAGCAAGTTTGTTTTCAGTTTTCTTACTTTAGTATTAATAATTTCTTTCTTTCTTTGTTATATAGTTTTTTTATTAAGATAAGTTAATCATAAAGTAGTTCAGACTTTTCTAACTCCACTGAAATCTGTTTCCGTTGTCTTCCATGGGAAATTCGTAGTACGTTTTCGTATTATACGTTTTAATGTTGCAATGTACGGTATATTTTAATATTATGTTATATTTTTGTAGGTAGTGTACATAAAACTTATTTTATTGTGTCTAGAACTTTCTGTAAACTGTTAAATTTTAATAATTATCCAGCACTTTTCAATTTCACTTCTTTAGAATTCCGAATAATACATAGAAATATGAATAATATATAGAAGCGCAATAACATTCTAATAATCTAAAATCTAAAAATCTAATTCTAAAAAAAAAAAATAAAAAAATATCGGTAGAATCGACATTGAACTAAGCGACATTTCTTTATCTCTTTTTAACAAATGGTAATTTGCATATGCAAAAAGAGACAACGATATTGTGTCTTGCTCACTTTCGTATAAATTAAAAGTTAAGTAATTGGCAATTCTATAAACGTGTCATCGACGCCATATTATGTACGTAAATAAGAGGTACATGATTTGTCAAAATATTAATTTAGTTTCGGATAAATACGATTTACCAAGTAGATATCAGTTTATTAAGTGCCATATTCTCCGTGGAAGTTAATAGACTATTAGTCAACATGCCTTCGTGTTGTATTTTGCAATGTGGAGCAAAAAAGGACAAAAATGCACCTTTAATAACGCTTCACAGGTATGTCGCAAACTCCTATGATAAAGCGTGCTGATTTTAAATAATATCCATTCTAAATTGTTGTATTTTTATATTGACTTATAAAAGATGTTCGTGTATTTTACGATTTCTTTGTAAACATAATTTTTTTGATTCCTACAAAATACGACTAGTGTTGGGGTATTAGATTTGTCGATATTTAATTTCATTAAATTTTAGGTTCCCCAGAAATGAAGATTTACACAGAAAATGACTAGATGCCATTGGCATTGAAAATATCAATCCCCGACATAAGAACTGGTTGGTCTGCTCACTTCATTTCAAGGAAAGTAATTTTAATAAAACACTGGATGTAGTCAGATTGCGTGACAATGTCATTCCTTCATTTTCTCTGGTAAGTAGGTAATGGTAATTTCTTACGTTTTCATAGTATGATATCCTGTGTCTTTTACCTATCTGCAGTCATCAGAAAGCTCGATTTCCTTCTACCACATAAAATATGATATGATGTCTGTCACCTGTATAACCCTAACACACAACACTGATTGTACCTAGGTATGGATCATTTGACAATAATTAACATATTAAAATTCGTATTAAATTTTTTAACAATTAACAATTGTTATTTATATTATCAAATACTGTTAAAAGTTGTTTTTATTGCCACTAAAGAGTATAATAGGGACTAGTATTTGTATAATGAATAATTTCAGTATTTATTCCTTTTGTATATTTTTAATAAGTTTCAGTAATAATATAATTAAATAGGTATTAAATGTTAATAAAAAATGGAATCGTCATTAAGAATAGTGACATCTGTTTGTCTGTTTGTGTAAGTGTTATTTTGTGTTTGTTGTTGTCGATGTTTTTTTTGGTCGCTACCTTGATAGCTTCACATCTTCTGCCTAAGCTACTGATATAATATATCAAAAATAAATAACTATTAAATATAAATTTGATTTAACAACATACAAGTTATCAAATTTAACAATAATTTCCATGCATAATTGTACCTTTAAGTTCTGCTGATGGCTTCGGTTTTTTGTTTATTTTTATTGCTAAGAGCCTTAATTAAAAGATTTAAGAATTATTCAAATTGATCATAAGTTAATTAAACATTTTTAGTAGTCCTAATTACACTTTCAGTTTTTAGACAATAATGCCGACCTAAATATTTTTAGCCCGTTAATAAGCAGAAAATTAATGTTTGTGTGAAAGGCAGAATATACATGAATCAACTCGGACTTTAACATCATCAGTACTAGCATCCATTCATGTTCCCGTGATAAAGGAAAATGTATGTAAAAATAAGTTCAACATGTTAAATTACATCTGATTGTTGTATAATATTTGCAAATTAATGAATAAGTAGTGGTTACGTCATACAACTAATTGCAACATCAATGATGATTCATTTTATGTATAGGTGTTATGATGCATGCGGACTTTGTTGGCCGCAACGTTGTAAATGAATAGTTTAAATACTACGTTTTTTTTAAATATGTTCATACCTAAAATTTGGAATGTAAATTAATATTGAAATGTGTAAATTATTATATTAATTCTAATAAAATTCAATAAATTCTTTAACCATATAGTAGATGTTATGACTTATGGCAGTAATATTTAGGTGATTTCAATACAGGTAAGTGTTTGCAAGACTTAGATAATATATTTTTACAAATGTTTAAATGTTTATTTCTCAACTTATTTTACACTGATTATATAATATTACATTGTCCGGCGCATCCTTTTAAGCAGAAATGCTTGTGTCAGGATACACCGCTCTTCCAGAACATCATTAGCATTTGTGTAAATTAAGTAATATACGTGCCTATTGCGTGTGTGTATTTATGTATGTGTATGAGTCTGTACGTGTATATGAGTGTGTATGCGTGTACGAGTATGTTATGTCAGCATGGGTAATTGTAAGTACATGTGTTACATTAATCTTAGGACTAGCAGTTTCTAACAGACAGATACATCAGTTAATAGAGTTTTCTTATATTATCTTGCTAAAAATAATTGATTCAACATCGTCATAAGACAGTGACTTAAGCCAGCCCACTAAAACCTCTTTAAGGTTGTAGATGGTTAGTGGATAAATATTTAACTTCTTATTAAGTTTGTTATATATTATAGTAGACTGATTTAAGAACTGTCTATTGGCAAAAGGTGTTTTTACCGTTGAGTTTTGTAAAATAGCATCCTTCCTTGTTTTAACTTTTTGGTTATTATCATATGTAATCAACCTATGTCTTTTTTGTATGGCATAAAGTATATATAGTTTTCTAACTGATAGTAACTCGCACAGTGAGTATAGTTCAGTTGTGGAAAATCTACTGGTTTTGAAATGCATTACTTTTAATAATGCTCTTTGGGCTCGTTCTACTTGCAACATTTTAATTTTAGTGGCACCACCCCATACAGGTATACAATAGCAAATAATTGATTGAGCTAGCGCAAAATAGATTCTATTTAGAAGTGTATTGGATGCAACGTCTCTTAATTTCCGAAAAATCCAAATAAGTTTTCTGATCCTCCCAGATATCAATTCAATTTGAGGATGCCACGATAATCTTTGGTCTAGCATGATTCCTAAATATTTTACTACATTATTATCTACATATATTTAAATTTATGTGTGATTTTTATGATGTGGAAAAATATTTTGGTTAGCTTCTCAGCCTGATCATAATTCTACACATAAACTATTACTTATTAAAAGTGTAATCAAAGTTTTTATTGATTTAAGATATAGATATCATGGACGTCGAGTTAATGATAAGGTGTCACACAGTAAATATTTTAATAAACTGGTATTGTTTAGAAATGAATGAAATAGATTTTATTATTATACACTTGGCGACGAACTATGCACTTTTGTGGAACATTTTACTGAAAAAGTGTCGCACTTTTAGGTTTGAGCTTCGACGTGGTACTTTGAATTCATGTCTAGATAAAATTTTTATCTACCATAAAAATACCATTTTATAAACATTAAAAAAATAGAAAATACAATTTTTATGAGAATCTTATTACTACTAACGCCATCTATTAAAAAACTAACGAGTTAAAATCTATAGAAGATACATTTTTTATTAGAATTTTTGAACTTATTAAGAGATTATTTCACAAAATGTTTATATTTGACTGGCGGCGCACGGGCATCGTACTCTTGTATAAAGGCAAGGGTTCACGACGTATAGACTGCAATAGCTATAGAGCATCAGTTTGATCAGCTTGGCAACCTGACGACGCCTTTGATGCGAATATAATGTTTGGGCGAAACACGCTGGATTTTTTAGGTTAGATAAAGTCCATACATTAAAATATGTAATTCTCATAAAAATACTTTCCTAACAATATTACTAGATAATATAACTTTACGAGCCCTTACAAAGCTCTGCTTTTTGCTAGTTTAGTAAGATATATTTTATTCATTTCTAAAGAATACCAGTAATTCATAGTTTGTGCAGGTCTAGCAGAGGTGCCTTAACTTTTTGTAAACAAGTAAATGTTTGTTCTATTTGTTTGTTTATCCTCGTGTTGGTTCCGGGCTCCTTTGAAGAATAGACCAACTGCCGTTCTGCCAGGCAGATCGTAAAGGGCGACCGATTGGCTATGCAAGTCACTGCCATCGTGACTACTAGGTGGTAGAGTTCTGTATTATCTCGCCCGGCTCTGGTACCACCGCCTATTCCTGCCGCAATAGCGTCAGTGTTTGTCACTGTCGTGTTCCGGTTTGGAGGGTAAGATAGCCGGTAAACTTATGCATGTGGCATTAGACCTCGCCACAAGATAGCAACGCACCATCAATATCTTTGGTGTCCATAGGCGATGGTTGACTCTTTCCATCAGGAGACCCATCTGCTTGTTTGCTATCTTATGATTTGAAAAAAAATATCATTTGTATTTTATCAATTTTGTGTCACCATTAAAAGTTTCTATCAGTGCAAGTGTCTCCACCGAACAAAGCCCTAGACTACCTTTTTGTGAAATAGGTCCTAAACAGAAAAAAATACGAGCAGAAAACTTTCATTTGTCATCGAACGAAATATAATATGCATATTTTGCGCAGTTAAAAGTAGATAGGAATGAGGAAATTGCTGAAATATTAGAACATTTAATTAAGAATCCACATGGTGTGAAAAAAGTAAAAAGGTGCGTATCTGTTAAAGAAACTAAACCTGCTTTTTCTCTGGATGAGGCTTTGGGGATATTTTTATCACTTAAGCTAAACAAATGGCAATACAATACATTAAGGGAAAGTGTTAAGAAAAATAATGCAATTATATTTCCAACCTATTATCAAGTTCAACATGCGAAACAAGAATGCTATCCATCGAAAGACGCTATCACAGTAACAAAAACTTCGACCAAAATAAAGATATAAGCTCTACTGGATATAAACCAACGCTAATTTCATCCAAAAAAACAATATTTTCACTATTTACCAGTTTTACTACAATACTCTATGGTATTTTATCGTTTTCGAACGAAACATTGTACAGAATAATATCAAATTGGCATTCTTTTTTCAAATAGGCTCTTAGGGAAAAATAAAAGAACTTAGTCCGCCATTTTGATTCGTGCTGTGTTGGTTGCAGTTTATGATACTGGTTAATAATGGTGTGACTGATATATTAGTATTCGCTAAGATATTAGTAATATTGAAAGGATTCGTGGATTAGTAATCCGGCGAACTGTAATATGCTAATATTTCATATTCGCCTAATATCTGTAACGGGTATCCAAAATGAATCGGATAATATCATTCGATCTTCGGAATAGTTCGGATTCACTAGATTGGCGCTAGTTCGGATTCGTGAAAATATTAAAATATTTTCACGATACGCCGCGTCGTACGTACGAATGAGACAGACGTATTTCCTGCAGTATGCTGTTGTTTTAAGGTTCAAATTACAGTGAAATATTAGTTAATACTGATATATTAGTTAAGATATTTTCCTGCCGTATCAGTGTCAGATCTTATTACTGTTACTTTAAGGTCCAAATTACAGTGAAATATTAGTTAATAATGACATATTAGTTAAGACATTATAATATTTGAAAGTGAATATATTAGTATCACCTAATCTTGAGAAATATCGGTATTAACCCATCTCTACAGGTTAATTTAAAAGTGTTTTGGCGTACTAATCAACAAATAAACTTTATTTGTAATCAAGATTAGTTCAAGATCTAACAGTTTAGATAATAATCAATTAATAAAACATATTTTTCGTTAACGACCAACTCATGATACCAGCGCTTTGGGCATACCCAAAGCGCTGGTATCATTTTTATTTATTTTCGTAAATTTTAGTGTTGATATCTATGATCTCAAAATAAATCATATGATGTGAATGTGAAATATCCTAAACAATATTTAAAAAAAAATTAACATAGCTGTAAATTTGATAAAGAAATAAATTATTTAAAAATTTCGAAAAAAACTACGTATTACTTATGAAAAAAAATATATTAATATTTATGTAAATAAATATTTTTGTACTATAATATATGTTGTTTATTTTTTTCCGTATGTATATGTTTACCAATTATATAAAAAAATATAAAAAGCATAAGCGATGACCTATGCTTTTTATATTTTTTTTATATAATTTTTGAATTAAAAATCCTCGACTAACAAATACATATTTTTCTCAAAGTGTCGTGTTACACCTGAATTATTTCGTAGCTTAAGCCATTTAAATTAAACAATTCTCATACCAGTTTATTGCAGTGCTCAAGGCCTCTTAAAAAATATACGCTTTACAGTATCTGATTCAATCCAAGCAACTCATAAATCATTTTTGTGACCACGGTCCACCGGAACGAACTCGGAACGTGTGCGCGTAACGGTCCGTGTTTTTTTAGAAAAAAATGCGAAAATGGCTGGTGGTGTGAGCGGTCATTAAAAACTAAAATTAGAACTAATTTGTAACTAAAATGTAACTTTGTGTTATTACACATTTTAGCTTTGCTTACGTCGATAAAAAATAATGAGATTCAGCGTTGCCTACAAAGGTGGCTCAAGAAAATATATGGTAACGCATAAGAATGATAATTATATAAACAGAAACACAAAAAATATTGCAACGTCATGAAAATATCGTTACAATAATCAACCTTATTTTTGTACGCTATGATTTAATTCTATTGCTACTATTGCTCCGCTTTATCGACGACAACTCGTAAAATTATGTTAGGCCCTTAGAAATATCCCCTATAAGTTAAGACGTTTTCGTAACACGACGCATGCGTACGTTGACTGTGATTGGACAAAATAAGACCACATATTCATTTCTATTCTTATCTTATTAGCCACTTTTAAAGTCGTAATCTTGAATCTGTTTATTTGTGATCGAATGTCACAAAATAACGAATTTACGTTGACATTTTGATTTGTCAACTAGATCTCTCTTTATCAATTTACTATTTATTTGAGTGAGTCCAGGGATCGTTTTGCAGGTGCTAATACGAATATAATCACACAACAAAGACGTCATATATACTGACGTATGAAATTGTCGGATGTGTCCTAGAACCTCAGAATTAGTCAACTAAAGCACAGAATACTGGAGACTAAAAGAAGTAAAACTAAAGCCATTAGGCTTATTAGTGAAAATACTTTAATTTATTTTATTGTCTAGCTTGATTAATATAAAATTTTATTTACTATAAACGTTTTAGTACGGACCTACTTTGCGTTTCAATATTTTTGGGAACGTTTTAAGCGTTATCAATATAGGTACTAGTAAATTATGTTTAGATTTTGTTCTTACACGTCAAAGATCACCTCTAATACAATAACATATTTTTTGGTTGAAAATACGTAAATCAGGAAACAACGTTTATCGATAAAACATAAATGTTACTTTCTGGACATCCTTAATAATGTTAACACGGCAGCCATATTGTGTCTATAAATGACACGTTTTTTCTGTAGCTATTTCATGTCCATATAATTAGAGGTCAATGGAATAATATCATATGTCTATTGTCTAATGTCAGTGTCAATATAATACTGTCATTACTAGATGTCAATGCGACATAATAAGAGTCAATGTGATGGTAATGATAGTGATAGTTTCTTTTCTTTTTCTTCGAATAGTGATATAGATTGTGACGGTAGTGTTTACAGTACAGCATCTTCTTCTTTTAATGATATTGTAACGGCGTCCTTTCTAAACTCCTCCAAGCATTTCAATGTTGTGCATATCAATGCCCAAAGTATTCCGGCTCACTATCCTGACATGCTAGCGTCTTTTAACTGTGATAAGATCCATGCCATTCTTGTCTCAGAAACTTGGCTTAAACCTTGTCTTCCTTCTACCAGTTACTCTCTCCCTGGCTACACCCTTATAAGGAATGACCGCATTGGTAGAGTTGGGGGTGGTGTGGCTATTTATTTACGATCTGAAATACCGTTCTTCAAAATTAGCTCCTCACCACAACCTCCCCCTGCCGATGCTGCTGAGCACTTGGTAGTGGAAGTCACGTTATCACACACCAAGGTGCTATTGGGAGTTTTTTATAGTCCTTCTTTATTAGTAAACTATTTTGATACTTTCGATGAGTTTATCTTTACGAACCTTCCCACTTATAATCACGTTATATTAATGGGGGATTTCAATACGTGTATCCTAAAGAGGGATAGTAGAACCCATAAACTTCTATCCGTGATAGATGGACATAACCTACACTTGTTACCCCTCAAAGCTACCCACTGTGCACCTAATTGTATACCCTCTCTTTTAGACCTTATTATTGTATCGTCACCAGATCTTGTTGCCAATTACGGTCAGTGCGGATCAAATCATGATTTGATTTACCTTTCTGCCAAACTTCGACCTTCTAAGTTGAAGCCGCAAGTTCTTTTTCGCCGCAATTTTGGTGGAATGGACATCGAGTCTCTGCGGAACGACGCTTGTAATTTTGATTGGTCTTCTGTGGCTGCCGAAGCTACGGTGGATGCCAAAATAAGTCGGTTCAATAATTTTCTTATTAACCTGTATGATAAATATGCTCCCATTAGACCCGTCAAATTAAAGCACCTGCCTGCTCCCTGGCTTACAGACGATATACGGAGTATTATAAATAAAAAACACCAATTACTGGCAAAATATAAAAAAAATAGAACTCCAGAGTCTCGTGAACAGTATGTAAAAATTAGAAATCGTTGTAATTTGCTATGCAGGGACGCTCAACGACGTTATATTCACAAATCTGTAGAGAATGGTGACGCCACTAAAGTTTGGAAATTTTTAAAATCTTTAGGAGTAGGTAAGCCAGCCCCAGGTACCCCTGGTTCAGGTATTGACCTAGATACTTTAAATCAGTATTTTTCCAAACCTTCTCTTGACTATGACATTAATACCAAAATACAAACATTGCAACATCTTGCTTCTCTTCCTTTAAATGACTACACTCCTTTCACTTTTAACGAGTTTACTGAGGCTGACGTTAAAAAGAACATCTTGTCCGTTTCATCGAATGCTGTTGGTTGTGATGAGGTAGGTCGTAATATGATCGTTCCCATACTTGATATTGTTTCTCCTATCCTGACTCATATTCTTAACCACTCCATCACATCTAGAGTTTTTCCTAAAATCTGGAAGGATGCTAAAATTATTCCCTTACCCAAAAAGACAAATCCAGCTTCTCTTTCTGACTATCGTCCAATTTCAATTTTACCTTTCCTGTCTAAAGTATTAGAACGCTTAGTCAAACATCAACTCTCCAATTTCTTAAACGCTAACAAGATTTTAAGTGACTTTCAATCTGGTTTCCGTGGCGGTCATAGCACCACCACTGCCTTAATAAAGATCACAGATGACGTTCGTTCTGGTATGGACAGCAAAAAACTTACAGTATTAGCGTTGTTAGATTTTAGTAATGCGTTTAATACTGTTGACCATGACGTACTGTTGGCCCTCTTGAAGTCTCTCAAGGTATCCCAATCCGTTTTGGACTGGCTTAGCAGTTATCTTCGAGGGCGTCGACAGTATATTCAAACTGCAGCAAACGCATCGGCTTGGTCAGATTTAACAGTTGGCGTGCCACAGGGTGGCGTTTTATCGCCTTTATTATTCACGATTTTTATTAATTTTATTACTGCCATCCTGTCCACATCGTACCATCTTTATGCTGATGATTTGCAAATTTATTCTCAAGCAACGCTTTCTGAACTGCCAAATGCTGTCCTATCAATTAATAGTAACCTGGCGAATATCGATGCATGGTGCAAATCATTTGGTCTTAAGCTAAATCCAATTAAAACGCAGGCTATTATAATTGGTAGTCCCGGGCTAATTAAAAAAGTTAACTGGAGTAATTTGCCCGCAGTAGAGCTTGATGGCGTCACTATTCCTTACAGCGATTTTGTCAAAAATCTTGGCATTTACATTGATAATACTTTATCGTGGACTAAGCAGATCCAGGAGCTTAGTAAAAAAGTTTTCTGTGCCTGGAGTTCATTAAAACGTCTTAGGTATTTGCTTCCCATTCCTACCAAAATTTTGCTGGCAGATTCCTTACTACTTTCTATTTTAGATTATGCTGACGCTAGTTATGTAAATCTATCCTTAGACCAGATCAATAAACTTGAGCGACTTCAAAATCTTTGTATAAGGTTCATATTTGGTCTGCGCAAATATGACCACGTTTCCGAATTTCGTGCCAAGCTCAAGTGGTTGCCTATTCATCTTCGTCGGAATACTCATATTCTCTCACAGCTATACTCCACTCTCTATGATGTGAAATCTCCATCTTATTTGAAAGAAAGATTCATTTTCCGTAACAACCAGCACAAATATCTTAGATCGGCTGATAATCGTTCCCTGTTAGTGCCAACGTAGAACACTATTTATTACAGTCGTTCCTTTACCTCACAAGCTGTTACGCTTTGGAACTCTCTTCCAGTAGATATCAGAAAGGCGCCAAGTTTAAACTCTTTCAAAAGTATGGTCAAACGACACTTTCTATGTACCTAGTAACTTTGTTTAATTTTTCTTATTTAGGTTTATGTATTACCACTGTTTTATTTGTTTTGTTTTGTTTTGCTTTTCTGTGTAAATATAACCGGATGTTACTTTTATTATTATTATTATTATTATTTTAAGAGCATAAAAACTATAAATTATCTTGTGGTTAGCACCACTTTTTCTAGTATATTGTTATCCTTATTATAAAGGTTGTCTGGAAGAGATCACTTTATTAGTGATAAGACCGCCTTTGTGTATCTTACTTGTATTATTTTTATGTTGTAACTTATAATGTTGTCATATATTTTGGTGCACAATAAAGAGTTATTGTATTGTATTGTATTGTATTCGGTTTCATTCTCATGCCCTATTTTATTCTATACATTTATGTATTTGTTAACCTCCCGCTACGTATTAAAGCAAGTTACTGATTTTGCCTCAATTTTCGAAAATCGAAATTTCACTGGATCTCCACGTTTTGAGGTACTAGGAATCTTTTCCAACTATTTTCACGATGACGTCAGAATGTCTGTATGTATGTATGTGTGTGTGTGTGTGTATGTGTATGTGTAAACACATAACTTTTTAACGATTCGCGGTTAATGGCATTCGATTGGATTTCACTCTACTTCGATTTTCTGAAAATTTGAACCGAGTCGTCGTAGTAAACTAGCGACTCGCCTTTGCCCGGGTAGTGCAATACCTACATGCTTAACTTTTAATTTCCCACTACTTATGTAGATAAGGAAGTAACTGATTTTGCCCCGATTTTTGAAAACCAAATTTTCACCAGATCTCCACGTTTTGAGGTCCTAGGAACTTTTTCCGACTATTTTCACGAAGACGTCAGTATGTCTGTATGTATGTATTTATGTATGTAGATATGTATGTGTGTATGTGTGTGTGTGTGCATATATGTGTGTGTATGTAAACATGTCATAACTTTTGAACGGCTTGACTGATGGAAACGCGATGGCATTCGATTGGATTCCGTTCAACTTAGACTTCCTCAAAATTTGAATCAATTCGATCCAAGAGATTTTGAGAACGTTTTGAAAAACCCTAAAATATCTGGTTCGTAGATCTGCAACTCGAACATTAAGTTGACCTGTTTCAGCAGCTCTCAAAGAAGAATCTCGAATTCTATTTTCTTCTAAATATATTTCTTTTTGTCGAGGTGTTTGAATATATAAATAAATAAATATATATTTACGGGACAAATTACACTTATTGATCTAATCCCAACGTAAGCAAATTATTTGCTTGTGTTATGAGTGTTAGTCAACGATACTAATACATAGAAATACATATATAAATACTGTTATATACATAATAAACACCCAAACCCAGAAATACAAACACCTATGCTCATCATTCAAATGCTTGTCCCTGTCGGGGATCGAACCCGAGCCCTGTCGATTGCGTAGTCAGGGTCGCTAACCACTCGACCAACGAGTGGGCACGGTTTAGATTCCCGACAGGAACAAACGCCACCTGGTGGCAATTTGCGTTAAAGTAATAGCATAGTCGTTTTCTCCATAAAAAAATACATCTGCATAGTAATTTTCATGACAATCGGTTGAACGATATGGAAGTCGGTACAGTGCAGCGCCACTTGGTGGCAATTTGCCTCAATGGGGATAGCGTAATCGTTTTCTCCATAAAAAAATACATTTGCATACTAATTTTCATGACAATCGGTTGAACGATATGGAACTCGGTACATCATCAATAACTCGGTACATACAAAACGAATATCATTATCATTTTCTAAATTAAAAAAATACATGTTCATGCTAATTTTCATGACAATCGGTTGAATCAATAGGCAGTCGGTACATTTTAGATTTAGATTTAGATTGCCACCAGGTGGCGTTTGTTCCTGTCGGGAATCTAAATCTAACACATATTAAAATTTGCCACCTGGTGGCAATTTGCGTCAATGAAATCGTTTCTCTATAAAAAAATAGATCTGCATATTAATTTTCATGACAATCTGTTGAACGATGCGGAAGTCGGTACACTGCAGCGCCACCTGGTGACAGTTTGCGTCAATGGGAATAGCACATTGATATAAAATACTCAAGATACACAGTTCCGAACAAAACTGACACTCAAAACTGTCGTTAATTAAGTCTAAAAAGTTTATAGTTATGGCACAAACGTGTTTTTGCATATTCAACCTTAAGTGTAAGATTTAAAGTTGTTTTTAAAAAGCAAAGTACAAAAAGCAATAAAACTTTTGACTTAAGTTACCCGGTAGGACAAGGCATAAGTGGAGTCGAATATAAATATTTTTATGCATTGACTTTGGTATATTTTTATGGGTTTGTAAATTTTACATTAAAAAAAATCTGATTGAAAATCTGTTTTTGCGTAGAACATTTATATATCAATAAAACAAATAAAGACCATTAACATAATTTATCTATATTTCAAACATTGTAGGTTATTGGTTCTATTATACGGAAACTAAACATATCGGCAAATTATGGGTGTATAGCCATGTAGTATTTGCCGTTTAATATTGATACATTTAGTTTGCATAGTCTAATAGATTTAGAATATATTGGAAATTTACTGTAATGGTGATTATGACTACGTTATTAAGTTCATATATTCTTACATTTTTCTTCAAATTTATTATATTATGTATCGACAACAATGTAGGAAACGCATTAATTTCCTAGAAATATGTTTAGCTTTTCGTAGAATTCTCTTTTTGAATTAGATTTTTTGAAGTATTATGTAAACGAACATTTGTGTAGTTATATTATCTGCAAGCGTACGAGCGAATATTGCCCATAGACATTTGCACAAAAGGTTAGTTGCTAATGCGATGCCGGCTTCTGAAAATTTTATTGACCCTCCTGTTAAAAATTCCAATATCAAGGCTGGTCGGAAAAACTAAGTGAGGTAAGCTGATCGAGAGTTTGTCTGTTTGTATAAAGAAGGTACAAACAAATCAAACTGGATATAATCTCTCACTACGGTGTAAGCCAAATTCGGCAAAAGAGTACGGTAAAAATAATGACTTACCTACGTATTTTCGCGTTTTCCAAAATTCAACCTCTTAGAGGATAAAATACGGGATGAATGTTTTATATAATTTCACAAGTAAAACGCTTAGGGCTAGAAACTTGAAATTTCGCAAACGTATTCTTATGATGTAGGGATCCACTAAGGATTAATTTTTCAAAATTCAATACCGTTGGGGATTAAATAGGGTATAAAATTTGTATGAAAATTTTTATTCCTTGGACATATTTGCATGAAATTTCACACGAATTGACGAAAAATGAAAAAAAGTGTTTTTTCGACATAACTTTTTTTAACTTATCATTTTTCGACTGTCAACAATATTTAAATCAAAATAACGCTGTTTACAGGTAAATTATTTCGTATTTTTAAATAACTTTCAGCCTAATATACCGATATATTTTAAAACCTTATCAGCTAGCTCCTCTGCTTAAAAGACTGCGTCAAATACTGCAAGTCGGATTAAAATCGGTTGTTTCGTTCGGGATTTATCAATGACGAAAAATTTTGCAAAAAGCTTTTTTACATGTTTTCGATATTTTTAACCTAATAAAACAATTTAGAGCTAAAAATTGCGTTGAATGTTATTCGAAAGATCAAACTCGTTAATCATTTTGAAAAAATACACATCTTTTCAAATACTGAATAACTAAGTATCATTTAAAAAAACTTTGGATTTTTGAACTTTTCGAACTCAAAACTCTATACTTAGACATAGTTTTTTCTTTGTGCTTAAAATACCTCAATGTAGCGGGAAGTTTTAGATGACCTTTAGGGTCAACCAGCTAACAGACTTTTTTAATACAGTTACATTAGTTGGTTACATAGGTGTGTTATATATGTCGCAGTGAAATTGTCAATAGCCGGATTTTATAATTTGGTTAGGTTAGGTTAGCAGTTAAATTATAATATCACTTAGGTAAATTATAATCTAACGGTACTGACAATTTCACTGCGACATATACATGACAATCCTAATAGAAAGGTATATTTAATATGGGGTGTTGTAATAAATAGCAATGAAAATTTAAATTTTGCTCCATTGTTTATAGTCACACCAATTGCTAGCTGGCAACACTAATTTGTACTCTGTGTGTGAGCTATGCTGACTGATGTGCTGTGTAGTGACTAGCGAGTTGAATTTCCATGTGCGTAATAAAACAGTTTTGCATATTAAATCAACGTTGTTTTTATATAAAAGCACTAATCGTATAGGTTATGAGGCCCAGTGAACTCTGGAAATAAAAAAATAGGAGAAAAATAAAGAAAAAGTTACACTTCTTTGTTACGAGACACGAGGCGTCGTCTATTATAACCTCAATATGGATCCCACGCGGTCGATGAATTTTGAAAGATTTGATGGAAATAACTTTCGCCAATGGAAATTCCAAATAAAATGTGCTTTAAAAGCAAAAGGAATCGACATTACAGCTCCTAAACCAGCTGGAAGTTGTACTGAGTGGTTGAAAAATGATGGCATGGCGATGTTTATCATAACTTCTTCAATGGACTTCAAACAAATTACATTAATAGAAAATTGTGAAACTGCTCAAGAAATAATGTTGAAACTTGAGTCAATATATGAACAAAAGAGTGAGTTATGCAAGATGTTGATCCATGAAAAGTTTTACCAATATAAAATGTCATCAAACGATAGTGTAGCTCAACATATCTCAAAAGTCGAAACCTTAGCTAAACAGCTAAAAGAGAATGGGGAAAGTGTTAGCGAAATGGCCATCATTACAAAAATACTTGGTACATTACCTCCCAAGTATAGATCAGTGCGTCAAGCATGGATGTCAATGGATCCGGAACAACAGACAATAATTAATTTAACTGCCAGGTTATTAGATGAAGAGGCAAGTTTGGCATGCGAAGAAGAACAAGAAACTGCACTTCTTGTTGCTGACAAAGGTTGGAAGAAACAGGCAAAACTAAATGAACCAAGTAGTAGTGGTACAACTCAAAACAAATCTATGAAACATAGATTTGAGTGCTATAATTGTGGAAAGAGGGGTCATTTTTCCAAGGAGTGTCGTGCTCCAAGAAAATCCAAGTTTAGAAGGCCTTTACGAAGAAGCCTTTTTAAGAAGGCACAGATTTGTTAGCATTCAATGTAGAAATGGATTATAAATGCAATGCAGAAGAAGACGCTTGGATATTGGATAGTGATGCATCTGCACATATGACTTTCAGAAGAGATTTCTTTCTAGAATTAAACGAATCCAGTCAGAAATCATTGACACTAGGAAATAAGAAATCTGTGGAAGTATCTGGTGTTGGTAAAATTCTAATAAAAAGATATGTCAATGAACAGTGGGAGAACAGCGAACTTCATGATGTTTTGTATGTTCCGAGCTTGCGAAGGAACTTGTTTTCAGAAGGTGTAATAGTAAGAAAAAGTTATTCAATAATTAAAAAGGACACAAGTGCTTTAATTTATAAAGATAACAAAGTGGTAATGAGTGCTAAAATCAGAGAAAACAATTTATATGTGTTATTAATAAAAACAGTTATTCCAAATCTGGGAACGTGCAACTTAATTCAAAACGCTCAAAGTGACATTAAAATGTGGCATGAAAGACTTGGACATATTAATCTAAAACAAATTAAAAACATGAGTGCTAATAGTATTGTTGAAGGCTTAAAAATAAAAGACGGTGGACAAAGTGACTTTGTTTGCGAGGCATGTGCATACGGGAAACAGAGCAGATTTCCATTTCATAAATCTGTACGAGGAGAACTACAGCCAGGTGACTTAATATATAGTGATGTCTGCGGACCAATGAGTCATTCTTCGATACAAGGTATGAGATATTTTGTATTATTTAAAGATGCTGCTACCAGTTACCGGCATGTATATTTTATTAAAAATAAAACTGATGTAATGGAAGTGTTCAAGAAATACAATGCTATGATTAAAAATAAATTCATGCATAATATAAGAGTATTACATACTGACAATGGAACAGAGTATGTAAATAAAATATTTAAGGAATATCTGGATGCAGAGGGTATAGTTCATGAGCGTACGGCACCCTATACGCCGGAACAGAATGGGCGTGCAGAAAGGGAAAATAGAACTATAGTAGAAAGTGCACGCTCAATGTTGTATGCAAGAGATGTATCACTGGATCTATGGGCTGAAGCTGTGAACTGTGCAGTTTACTTACTAAACAGAACCTCTTCAAGCCAAACTCCTAATAAAACACCTTTTGAATTGTGGAATGGCATTAAACCTCAGATAGGTCATATAAGGGTGTTCGGAAGTGTTGGTTATGTTCATATTCCTGATCAACTAAGAACAAAATTGGATAAGAAAAGCGAGAAGATGATTCTAGTTGGTTTTGACAATACAAATTATAGAATGTATAACAGAAACACTAAAACAATAAAGATATCAAGAAATGTAATTTTTGATGAATACCAAGTTTCAGAAAACAAAAAAAATATTGCACAAATAGGTATAAATAATGATGATTTGCCAATGAGCCAAAATAGTGAAAATTCTGATGTAGTAGATACAAATGATACATTGATTGAAGTGCCATCAGAAAATGATGACAGCCTGTTGAGTTGCAATAGTGATGATCCATCGTATGAACCTTCTCAGGAGTTGGAGGATGTAATAACACAAAATATCAATTTGAGGCCAGGACGTAATAGGCATTTTGAGGCTAATCTTGTGGAGCTGTCATCACCACAAACTTATGAAGAAGCAATGAAATGTCCTCAAAAAAATGAATGGTCAAAAGCTATCAAAGAAGAACTATCTGCGCTCAAAGAAAATAACACTTGGACTGCCGTGAAGAGATCTGGTCAACGAACCCTTACCACAAAATGGGTTTTTACTGTTAAGAAGAATGAGCATAATAGAATAATTCGTTTTAAAGCTCGTTTATGCGCACGAGGTTTTAATCAGATTAAAGATGTAGATTATCAAGAAATATTTTCACCAACTACTAGATTTGACTCTATAAGAATAATTCTTTCCATTGCAGCTAAGTACAATTTAGAAATTCAACAATTTGATGTAAAAACTGCTTTTCTCAATGGGTTTCTTAAAGAAGATATTTTTATAGAAGTTCCTGAAGGTGTATCCGTTAAGAATGATTTTGTATTAAAATTAAATAAATCATTATACCGTTTGAAACAGGCATCACGGTGCTGGAACAAAAGGTTCACTGATTTTCTAAAGAAATATGGTTTTATACAATCTCAGGCTGATAACTGTATTTACATTGGAATCTTTAATAAAATAAAAATATATTTAATCATATATGTTGATGATGCCCTTGTTATATCTTCATGTAAACAACTTATTAAAGAAATTATAGAATATTTAAAACAAACTTTTAAAATTAAAGAATTAAATTTGAAATGTTTTGTGGGCATGGAAATTGAAAGAATAAATAACTCTATTTATATTCATCAGAGAAATTATATACAGCAAATTATTGACAAGTTTTGTATGAGTACAGCAAATCCTGCCAGTACTCCAGCAGATGTAAATGTTATTATCACAAAGAATTTAGATAAAATTGTTGTTAATTTCCCTTATCGAGAAGCTATAGGCTCTCTGTTATTTTTGAGTTCCGTTTCTAGACCAGATATATCATTTGCTGTTAATTTATTGAGTAGATATGTAAACAATCCTGATCAACAACATGTGAATGCTGTTAAACGTGTAATTAGATATCTAATAAGCACTAAAGATTTGTGTATAAAATATGGAGAAAGCAGTGATCTGATAGGGTATTCTGACTTTGATTTTGCGAGTGATGTTGACACGCGCAAATCTACTTCAGGCTATATATTTAAAATGAATGGTGGACCAATAACATGGTCTAGTCAAAAACAAAAGACCATTGCTCTCTCCACAACAGAGGCAGAGTTTGTTGCAGCTTGTGAATCTGCGAAAGAGATTTTATGGTTAAAACAATTACTATCAGACTTAGGTGAGAGTTTTGAATGTGTTACACTGTATATTGATAATCAAAGTACAATTAAATTGATCAATAATCCTGTTTATCATAAGCGTACCAAACATATTGATGTAAAATATAACTTCATAAGGGAAAAGGTTGAGTTGGGATTTATTAAAATTAAATATGTTTCAAGTAAGGATCAATTAGCAGATATTTTGACAAAAGCTTTACCAACTCAAACATTTGCTTATCTGAGAGATCAGTTCTTGTTTGTTTAATATTTTCTTGTTATTTGGAGCCTTTGTTAAAGAGGTGTATAAAGTTAAATTTTAGTGGGAGTGTTGTAATAAATAGCAATGAAAATTTAAATTTTGCTCCATTGTTTATAGTCACACCAATTGCTAGCTGGCAACACTAATTTGTACTCTGTGTGTGAGCTATGCTGACTGATGTGCTGTGTAGTGACTAGCGAGTTGAATTTCCATGTGCGTAATAAAACAGTTTTGCATATTAAATCAACGTTGTTTTTATATAAAAGCACTAATCGTATATGGGGTATAATTTAGTTCACATATAATATTATTGCCAAAGGTAATTTTAGTAATGTGGGGAGTGACATGAGCGACGGGATTCTATTTGAAGTGAGCGCACAATTTTAAATTGTGCGCCCATTGTTAGAGGACGTTTTTGAGACTCTGATTGTGTATCTTGGGTTTTTATATATCAATGGAATAGCATAATCGTTTTCTCCATAAAAAAATACATCTGCATACTAATTTTTGTGACAATCGGTTGAACGATATGAAAGTCGGCACATTGCAGCGCCACCTGGTAGCAAGATACGTCAATGGATAGCATAAAAACCTTCTACATAAAAAAATACATATACAAATGAATTTTTATAATGATTAGTCCAATATTTATAATATTAATTACATGATAATTCAACAATGTCTCCGTAGTGAGATTTTAAGAACCTGTTCTAAGTTATCTTTACAAATATCTATACAAATAAATAAAATTGGAGTGTCTGTTTGTAATATTAAAATAACCGCGTTTTACTAAATGAATATGGATTTACATACGGTTCATATACCAAAATAAAAAAAATACAATTTTTGTCTGTCTTTCTGTCTGTCCGTCTGTCTGTTTATCTGTCTGTTTGTTCCGGCAAATCTCTGAAACAGCTGGACCAATTTTGATGGGACTTTCACTAGCAGATAGCTAATGTAATGGGGAGTAAATTAGGCTAAGTTACTTTTAGAAATTTTTCGACGCGGACGAAGTCGCGGGCACAGCTAGTAATATATAGAAAACTACTAATAACACGTATTATAAATTAAAAGTTGCTAACACAGAGATTGCAGGTAGCGTGAAATGATGAAAAAATCAACCATTGATAATATAAATTAAAAGGGACAAAATAAACTACAAACAATTTGGAACTTTAACTTGAGTATGTTCAAAATATTTCTTCCCAAAGAAAAGCTAGTATTTTTGTGTTTACATAAATACACCTATAAATACTTTTTTACATATACAGGAAAAATAATAAATATATACAATATTCAAATACGTAAATAATGCTATAAAACTAAAATATTACGAGTTTAAAACTTAAGACGTTGTTAATAGCATTTTTATTAATATCTGTTTTCCGGTTATCTTGAGAACAAGTTGTATCACAAAAAGCTGTTTTTTAGTATATTTTAAAAATATAAAATATTTACCTATAACAAGTGTTATCGTTTATTATATTTTTTAAATGTATTACTAATAAGTGTAATAAAATAAAAGAAACTTACTTTCAATAGCACATATATGATTAACTACAAAACACACAAGAAACAACAAAACTGCGCCCATGATTTAAATGTGTGTTCCATTAAACTTCTCGCTTCGGAATGCTCTTTGTCACGAACTTTATACTGTATCACGCATTTTTTTTCTCCTCATATTATGTGATTAACATTTATTTATTTTTAGATAAGATAATACATGTATTTGTGTTTGTGAATATATTATGAACATATTATATTGTGAATCCATACTAATATTATAAATGCGAAAGTAACTCTGTCTGTCTGTCTGTCTGTCTGTCTGTTACGCTTTCACGCTTAAACCACTGGACCGATTTTGATGAAATTTGGCATAAACATAGATAAGACGTCGAGAACGGACATAGGCTACTTTTTACCGCGGGAAAATATTTCGTTCCCACAGGAAATAAAATTAATCGAAAGAATGGGGAGCATAAAGCGTAACGTAGAGCACATTAACTAGATGTCGCTGCACGAAAATACATCGCGCTAACGTATTGAAACACATATACATGTAATTAAATCGTTGAGTTTAGAATTATCTTTACTATGATATGATATAATATGATACGTGTAATTTAACGTTTGTTTGTTCATTGAATGCGCTAAATGCTAATTCCTGGAACTACAAGTCGGATTGAAAAAAATTTTGTGTGTATGATTAATGATAGCTACATTCATGAGGATTACGTTACAATTATTCTTAGCGTAGTTAAAATATCGATATTTGTAAAATAAGTCGGAAGAAAAAGCGGTATCGAACGGCTGTATCCGCGTGCGCTTGCTGGCGTAATGCTTAAGTACACGTAAGTCAATGTACTACAAATATATTGGTTTTTAGTAGATGCACAAAAAAGTCCGCGACACTATATATCTATCTCTTATAACAACAACACAATAAGGAATTTTGAGTCGAAAAATTATAGAAAATTAATAGGTGAATTTTAATCCTTACTAACGAAAAGTACTTCATCAACACGAAGATCTTAGGAAAACAAACTTTGGCTCTTATAACACGTTATTTAGATGCATAGTTTAAAAAAAAAGTAAAACGAAAATAACTCAACATAACTAGGTACTATCTAGGTATTAACCGAAAGGCTGTGTGCAGTGTGCACGATGCGGCGCACTACTCTGACCGCCGAACGAGAACCGAACATTGCCGAGAAGAGCCGAACTGTGAGAGCGTTGGCTTTACTATACTTTTTAAGGTTCCATACTCAAAGTTTAAAACGGGACCCCATTACTAAGACACCACTGTCCGTCCGTGCGTTCGTATGTCTATCTATCTGTCCGTCACTAGGCTGTATCTCATGAACCATGATAGTTGAAATTTTCACACATGATGTAGGTATTTATGTTGCCACTATAATAACTAAACTAAACTAAAAAAAGAATAAAATAAATATTTAAGAGTGACCACCATACAACAAACGTGTTTTTTTGCATAAACTCACTTTTGCATTTGCATAAAATCATTTTAAAAATAAATAATTAAAATAAAATAAATATTAAGAAGGCTCCCATTCAACAAACGTGATTGTTTGCCGTTTTTTTTATAGATTATGGTACGGAACCCTTGAGGCGCGAGTTCGACTCGCAATTGGCCGGTTTTTTTAAGGTACATGAATGGAATCATATACCTTTAACCTTTGCGGCCCGCGCGGAGTAGACATGTGACCGGCTCCTTTCGCAATAGACTTCTTTGATACGGAACGTTGGATTTTCCTTCTTTGAAAAAAATCACTTTACTTTGTAGTAGTTGAATATTCGATTTATTTTGTGTATTTTACGGTGTTGTTGAGGGATAATGATCGTTCGCTTTGGCCTGATATGTGTCTAATTCGTTAGTAAGTAGGTGTAAGTACTTTATTTGTATAGCTACTTAATAAGGATTTGTAGTTATGATATTATTAAATCTTGCTTTAAATCTTCCCCATTGTGGAAAACTGTTTAATTTTTGAAGCTGTAGGTATACCAACATGAGCAATCATTTAGGTAGAAGAAGCACAAATTTTCCAAACAAGATCGTATTGATTGCTTAGTGGTTACTTAGGGGAAAGTTCCTGAATCAGGCTACAAAAAAATTTTACATAGATAAAGACCTTCGTGAAATCGTAACCAACATTAAAGACTTGATATTTAAAGTGTACCCGGAATTCGGATATGATAGATTTACCAAAAAAAAAAATCAATTGATGTGTGTAAGGGCAATTTTATCTGCAAGAAATGCAAGCGTTGACGCCATCTATACAAATAAATAAAATTGGGGTGTCTGTTTGTAATATTAAAATAACCGTTTTTACTAAATGCATATGGATGTATACACGGTACGTATACCAAAATAACATTGTTTAGAATTTTTGTCTGTCTGTTTGTTTGTTCCGGCTAATCTCTGGAACGACTGGACCGATTTTGACGGGACTTTCACAGGAAGATAGCTGATTTGATAGCGAGTACCTTATGCTATTTGTTTTTTTAATTTTTCCACGCGAACGAAGTCGCGGGCTCAGCTAGTATATCATAATTGTGTAAATACCAGTTTAGCCGTACAAATTTTACGTAAAGTCTGGACAGATTCCTCGTGTTGGTTCCGGGCTCCTTTGAAGAGAAGACCAACTGCCGTTCTGCCAGGCAAGTCGTAAAAGGCGACCGATTGGATATGCGAGTCACTACCATCGTGACTATTAGGTGGTAGAGCCTTACCTATTCCTGCCGCAATAGCGTCAGTGCTTGTCGCTGTCGTGTTCCGGTTTGGAGGGTAAGGTAGCCGGTAAACTTATGCATGTGGCATTAGACCTCGCCACAAGATAGCAACGCACCAATAACACCTTTGGCGTCTGTAGGCGATGGTTGACTCTTTCCATCAGGAGACCCATCTGCTTGTTTGCTATCTTATGATATAAAAAAAAAAAATTAATACCGAAACTGCGTCAAATATCACACATTTCCGACTCATATATAAAACCATATATCTGACGCAGTTTTTTAAGCAAAAGATCCTGCTATTTTTAAATAAATCGGTACGTTAGTCTGATAGATATTTAAAAAATATGAAGTAAATTTGATGTGAAAAACGTAATTTTAATATATGAAAAGCTGTTACTTTTGAAAATTTGATTCAATTTTAATTTTTAAAACAACATTCGACGCAGTTTTTTAAGTAATAAAATATTGAAGAATATCAAAAAAATATTGTTTGAAAAATTTCAAAGCTATTTTGAAAAACTTTTTTCTAAATTTTCATCGACGATAACTCCTAAATAGATAAACCGATTTAGATACAATTTACGACATTGAACGCAGATTTTCAAGGAATAGAGCTGATAAGATTTTATATTCAAATGAATCATTAATCTGGAAGCTTTTATAAGAAATTGTTTTGCCTAATTTTTTTTATGAGGTTAAGATGAGCTTGCTAGCAGGCATGTTTAATAAGACATATAGGTTATCTGTGAGATAAATAATGTCTTATAATAGTAAGTAGGTAATACATATGTGTTGTGTGCACACAAAGTAATGTTATTTAAAATGCGCTCCTTAATATTATATTATTTTGTGTTGGTTATTATTTCTTTTAAGTGTTTACACAATTAAGTTTTGACGTTCTATTAAGAAGCCTACTTCTTTTTGATTTTCTTTTCGATTTTATTTTCTTTATATATATATATATATATATATATATATATATATATATATATATATATATATATATATATATATATATATATATATATATATATATATATATATATATATATATATA
Organism: Apodemia mormo; assembly: GCA_036924255.1. NCBI lineage: Eukaryota > Metazoa > Arthropoda > Insecta > Lepidoptera > Riodinidae > Apodemia > Apodemia mormo. Next base: position 42,830 of record JAUPFN010000076.1, read on the forward strand.
TATATATATATATATATATATATCGTCAATCACTAAACCAATTTTGTTGAAATGAAAAAAATTTGTTGATAGATATTTGAGGACGTGAGGTCATATAGAGGCAACTTTTTTCCACATATTAGCGCCTGAGGGGCAAAATAGGAAAAGAAATATTAATTTAATTAAAAGAAATATTTTGACATTTATACATTAACTAGCTGTTGCCTGCGACTTCGTTCGCGCGGACTTCGTTTACTCCGCACTGCTCCTCCCCTGTAGGTGACAGCGTGATAGTATGTAGCCTATATGTTGATCCGACCTGTTAGTAATATTCATGCAAAATTTGAAGTAAATCCACGCAGATTTTTTTGAGTTTAGCTGGACATACATACAGACAAACAGATAAACAGACAAACAGACAAAAATTCTAAAAACTATATTTTTGGCTTTGATATCGATTGTAGATAACGCCCCAAGTATTCTTTTAAAAAAATATTCAATGTACAATTACATATTAATTTATTCCTGATGACATGTTAAGAAAAACCTAAAGTGTCCATGAAGGACGATGATATGTCAAGTCATTTTCGACCGACTTTCCAATTTGACGGATCTTTTTTTATGTTTGTTCATCAATTACTCCAAAACGCCTGAACTGATTTGAAAAATTCTTTGTTGTTTCTTTCAAAGGGTATATTTCCCACGTAGTGCCATTGTAATTTGACGAAGATCCGATGCAGGGTTCAGGAGATCAGGGAGTGGGAAGCGTTTGTTACAGTTTTTCTTTTAATTCTATTCTATTAACTACTAACACTTCACCAGGAACAGCCAATTCGGGCAATTGCAAACGTTACCAAGCACTGCCGGAACACACCATTACGGTATTTGGAGACAGACTCTAACCTGGTGGTGATTACATGCCAGGCGAACCCGAGAGAGTTATTATTATTTGGTCGTTTGTTGGCACCACCTAAGGGGCACGTGTAAGAATAACCTACGGACGCAAGTGACGGCCCTCTAAAAACGTTTTTGTGCTATGCCCGTTATTGCAACTTCCGACCATGCCATCAGATGACGCCGCAGTACGTCGATGTTGCACTCGCAGAACAACATCTGCCGGGTTCAACTAGTTATGTATATTAATTTCTAATTACAGCAGAATGCAGCGATTGCAAGCCATATACAGACTGCCCATTTGTGACTTATAATCAATTGAGAAATCCTGATCAGACGAGTCTAACAAGTGTAGTGTGTGGAGTTACAACTTCAGGCGTGCCACCTGTGATAATCCCGAAAGTAACTCGTTCAACCCCGTGTTTGCTCAGACTCCTTTGAAGAATAGGTTAACAGCTGCTGTTTTGCCAGGCAGGTCGTAGAAAGAAACCGATTAGCTATGCGAGTCACTACGTGGTAGAGTTCTGTATTGTATCGCACGGATTTGGGACCACCGCTTTACCTGTTTCTGCCGCAATATCGTCAATATTTGTCACTGTTGGTTCCCCTGCAACCAACGGAGTAACCGCCCCGTTGGTTGAATTATTATATTCTTATTGTAGGGTATTCTTGGGTTTTGGTGTTTATTATATATTTTTGAGTATTTATACATGTATTTCTATGTATTATTAGCGTTGACTAACACCCATATCACAAGCAAATAGGTTAGATCAATATATGTAATTTTTCCACGGATATTATTATTATTACTGTCGTGTTCCAGTTTGGAGAGTACAGTAGCTGATAAACTAATGCATGTAATACTAGACCTCGTCACAAAATAGCAACGCATCATTAACATATTTGGTGTCTATAGGCGATGTTTAACTCTTTCCATCAGGAGACCCACCTTCTTGTTTGCTACCTTGATATTATTATGATATTAAAAAAATTAAAGATTGTACTTCGTGATAATTCAAAGTTTCACCATCACATTTCGATATCTGAAAATATTTCAGTCATGCAGTTTTAAGAACATTTTGATTTATGCTAACCCTCTGGATATTACATAGGGCTCTACAATAAATAAACTTACTTATTCTAGAACAAACGGCAACGCATCTACAACTCTCTATAATATAGAATAATTTCATAGATTTGCTGTTCACAACTAAATGTTATAGAACTGCACCCAAACTCGGGACTCCTGCCTAAATTATAAATCAGTGTTACATGGAATTATTCTAAGATGACTTTCAAAAAGAGATTGTAACTAATCCTATTTTGAATAAAAATATTTGACTTTGACTTTGACTTTGACTAAAGAATGTGGAGATATAAATGGAGATCGTATATTTGGTGGTAATACCGCTGGATAATATGAATTTCCATGGATGGTTCTTATTTCATATGGGAAAGGTACGATTTTATATAACAGATTTATATCTATATACTAGTTCCCTTCTGCAATATTTAGAGAGAACTGGATGTCACACGTCATGGTCCAGACGAGCTTGCTTTGTTTCCTCCCCGATTATAACTCGCTTTATACAAGCACGCCAGATTTGGAAACTTTTAACATCACCCACGGACAACAAAGTTGACAAAAATCGAAAGAAGAATGCACTGAACTGGTTTGGCAATATTCGGTAATGTTGTTAATACAAGTTACATATATACACACCAGTAATATTATTAATGCTATAATCTCTCTTTCTATTCATTCATCATTCTATATCAGCCCTTTAGAGTTATTTTTTTTTAAACTTAACCTATGTTTGATTTCGGGTTTTCAAGTGTCTTGAAAACGCGAAATCAAACAAAGATTAACTTAAAAAAAATAACCCGAATGGGCTGAAATAGAATGATGAATGAATAGAAAGGGACGAATGCTTCTATAAAAACTATATACACAAAGGAGCAAAATTATGGTAGTTACATAAATTCAATTAAAAACTCGTGCTCTATCAATGCAGGATCAACTACTCGTAAGAGAGGTCTACTACTAAAGCAGTTTATATATTGATTCTTATCTTAAAAAAAACCATTTCTGTCGCTGATTTTGACCTTCAAACAAAATTTCTTAATGACGAAATCCTAATACCATACCTACTTGCCCTTAAAGATAGCTACATGCAAAGGAATGCCTGCTTTATTAAATAGACAATATTTTTCAATTATATAAAACTTGGACAAAGTTTTTTTAAATCAGTCAGTCTTATGTAATGCACTAAAAATAACAAGTTATTTTATTACAAGTTAAAAATATTTATTCTTAATAAATAACTACCTACTAAACTATAATTATTATCGTGATGTCAAATGACTGATTATACTTATTATTAACTAGCTGCAGCGAACAGCACGCTGCATTATAAAAGTTTTTGGCAAATCCCTTGGGATCACCTTAATTTTCCAAGATAAAAACTAGCCTATATGCTATTCCAGGTCATCATTTACCTTTGTGCCAAATTTCATTCAAATCTGTTTTATAGTTTTTGTGTGATTGAGTCACAAACATCCAAACTTTCGCATTTATAATATTAATAATAATAATAACATAGATAATAATATCGCCTCTGTGGTCTAGTGGTCCAGCGTTGGCGTTGACCACATGAGGTCTCGGGTTCGATTCCTGGGTCGGGCACATAAAAAAGTGTTTTTCAGTTTTCTGAGAAACATAAAGTTGCCTGGGATTGGAAAGTGCCCGGTTGGCGATAGGCTTGCCACCTATCTCATTTGTGGGACCATGTATCTGCGGCTAATCGTGGGTGCACTTGTTGTACTTCTGCCTACCTCTTCGGGGATATATGGGCGTGAAGATACTTTTTTTTTAAATAATAATATAGATCTTTATCTTTATCTTTAATAGACCTTTGAATAAATTTAACTTGTTATAAAGTTTTTGAACCAGTTTTTATTTGGGTGGTTTCTTTTTTACAGATGTAATTAATCGTATATCCATCAACTTTTCTTTCATTAATAGAGTCAAGTTTATGTTCTTTACCTCCATGAAACACATCTTTTTAAATATACAATTTTAATAGGTACCTCTATAGAAATAAAGTTTTAATCATATTTTTTGAACTATTTCCTCTACTCGCGCGACGATAATTGCTTATAACGCGTTCCGTACTCTTACATATGTCAAATACATCATTATTAGCGAAAAATAAGCTACCCATATTTCTCACGTCTATTAGTTTATGACACCATATTTTTTTATATTTCAATAAATTTTATATTACATAAATTTCAGATCACCACAATCTATCGATAATGCCTGTGTGCAAACACATAATATAAATCTACTAAATACTAATTACTAATCATTTTGAATTAAATTAAACTCATGAACTCTGTTTACAATTAATACAATTATTATATAATACGTAAATTAAATAACATCTATCTACTTGCAAATTAGGTGTAGCTGTTTTTAATCTTCTTAATTCTTTCTGTGTTATATACATATACATGTCGCTTTTTGTAAAATGATTTGATAGTTTCGGAAAAAAGTATTCCTCATAATGTGTACGGGCTATTATAATACTCGTCCATGTTGCGCAAGGTATTGGATCTCGTAGAAAAAATGCAATAAATATATGCTATAATATCTCATATGATTAACTAATAATTATTATTAAAAAATAAAATTATCAAAGTATTATAATAAGTAAAATATAATAAATAATATGGAAGCAACTCCATTTCTTTTGCGAACAATTGTATAGCAAGTCGCAAACGTGTGACATATTTGAGTTTATATATAGCCATCTTCTTTCTACGTATATCTGAGCGTATGTGGGACAAGGACAAAGAGATATTGTCAATATAATTAATTGGTTTTTCAATCGGTAGCTAATAAATAATTCTAAATTAAATGAAATATCGTGTTCAGAGGCCAAATACATATTATAATAGGTCAAACAATTATTATACTTACAAGAAATATAATATTCCACCCTTTTTATCCCTTTGGCCACGTGATTTTTATAATTTTTTACTATACAATACGGCATTCTTAGTGTCTTATTAGTGTCACTGGTAAATGACGACTAACGCGAAATTGTTTCTCTTTTTACGTTTTGTTTCTCTTTTAATTGGTACACTTTTAGAGAGCGGACCCTATGTCCATATATTAGTAAGTCAATGGCCATAACTATAAACTTTTTAGACTTAATTAGCGGCAGTTTTGAGTGTCATTTTGTTCGGAACTGTGTATCTTGGGTATTTTATATCAATGTTCTTAATTCATTTTGTTATTTTTTAAAACTTTTAAAGTCTCGTTTAGGCATGAAAAAGAAAAACAATACATTTCGTTGGCAATTGGAGTCCGATATATAGCCATAGCACAATAATTCCTAGATGAAAAGCCAAATCAAATTAAAACAACAGAAAATACACTGACAAAGCACAATCACTTCATACAACGACAAATAAAACCGGCCAAGTGAGAGTCAAACTCTCGCAAGAAGGGTTTCGTACTAACATTTATAAAAACCACAAAAATCACGTTTGTTGTATGAGCCCCTTTAAATATTTATTTAAACATATATTTTTAAAGTGAATATAAATATTCAGTAGATATTTTAAGCGTTTACCAGTTGACGTTACAAGCTCGAGAAGAAATTGCAAAAATATATATAATTGTTTTATGGGATTAATTATTTATTTAATTCTGTTTTTAGTAGTTATCGTTATAGCATCAATAGAAATACATCATCTGTTAAAATTTCAACTGTCTAACTCTCACGGTTCATGAGATACAGACGGACAGGCAGACAGACGGCCGGACAGCGCAATTGCGCCAAAAAAACAACGTCATAACGACATAGCGACATAAAAGTTGAGATGTTCTTAGAAAGATCTTAAGAATTTTTGGCCTAAAAATATAACCTCAAACATTTTAATTATTTCTAGTATTTTAATAGATTAAAAGAACAATTTGTTTTATTATAATTACAACGTTCTTATTCATTATTGGCTAAATATTAATAATTACATTCATTCAACTTTCCAGCTGTTTCTCTGTTAATCTTTTGAATGTTTGCCTATACGAACTTGTAACAATTTGTTTAGTATCTTTAGAATGGTTTTTAAACTCAATGTGTCAAAGTGTCAAAAATGCGATTTTTTGTAACTATTCGAACGAATACATATTTATGATATTATTAATTTAAAAACATTAAGCGTGCAGCTCTCACTTTGAAAAAATATGTAACATTGTTTGCCCTTCATTACAAAGTTCCGTTGCTAAATTATGATGAAAATATATCAAATGCGGTCTATTAACATGACCCTACTTTAGGTACAATTTCATATATATATATATATATATATATATATATATATATATATATATATATATATATATATATATATATATATATATATATATATATATATATATATATATATATATATATATATATATCACATCTTACAACAACAAGAACAAGTACCACTTAGTTGCAATAAACGCTTTTGGCTTTGACTTTCACATACATTTTATTATTTTGGCTACTAGGTGATAGAGTGCTGCATTGCCTTGTCCGGGTCTGATACCACCGCCTTATCTATTCCTGCCGCTATAGCGTCAGTGTTTATCACTGTCATGTTCCGGTTTGGCGAATAAGGTAGCTGGTAAACTTATGCACTTGGCATTAGATCTCGCCACAAGATAGCAACGCACCACTAACACCTTTGTTGTCTACACACACACACACACACACACATACATATATATATATATATATATATATATATATATATATATATATATATATATATATATATATATAAGAACATAATTCAAGGGTCTATATAAACTTTTTTTTACGAATATTGCATAATGCGTTTACGTAATACGTTTACGTAAATCATTCACATGACATTGTTTTTATTATTACAAAGCTCTTACTATGCGAAGCTATGAATTGAAATGAGAAGTAGGTAAGAGGCGTGCGTGGCTTCTAAACAATTTACGCAACAGACGTCATGACGTCACGTGATTCATAGCTCTGAGTGCTAAGTGTGAGTTTTTCTTTTCGCATTCGATCGTGAGCGCGTCTCGAGTTTACTAGGAATTTGTATGTGATTTGCACAGCGCCATCTAGTGGTAAACTGGTTTCTCACGTTTACCACTAGGTGGCGCTGTACAAATCACATACAAATTCCTAGTAAACTCCAAACGCGCTCACGATCGAATGCGAAAAGAAAAACTCACTCTTAGCACTCTGACGTGCAACGTGAACGATTTCATATTGTAAGTCGTAAACGGAAATACATATTCGTAAAATAAAAAAGTTTTAGTACCTTAAATCATATCTTTGGTTAGACGTACTGAACGCTTTGTTAAAATATGATCACATATTTTGGAAGGACCTTGTAATATGTGCGTTTTAATTAAGGAACATACCTATATAGTTGGCGAAAATTTTACTTTGTTTTCTATAGCGTCTTGAAATAACAATTGAAAGATCAAAATCGATCATCGTTTCCAAAATATACAGCTTTTCAAAAATCAATATACCGCCATTTATAACAAAATGAATAAATAAATAAAATATAATAATTCACGGGACAAATTACACTTACTGATCTAACCCCAAAGTAAGCAAATTATTTGTTTGTGTTATGGGTGTTAGTCAACGATACTAATACATAGAAATACATATATAAGTACTGGAATATATTTAATAAACACCCAAACCCGGAAATACAAACATTTATGCTCATAACACAAATGCTTGTCCCCGTCGGGGATCGAACCCAAGCCCCGTCGATTGCGTAGTCAGGGTCGCTAACCACTCTACCAACGGGGCGGTCAAACTGTTTGACCTGAAACAATCTATGCATATAGTTATTACTCCTTGAGCTTAAAATACCTTTATTTAACAGCAAGTTCCAGGGATTGCCTGCAGGGTCAACCATTTTCAATTTTTTTTTATAATCTAATACCTTTAAACGAGCAATACTTGTGCGTATATATATATATTGATTTAGTATTATTTATAATATTGATATAGATAATATAGATATATCATTTTTAACGAAATATAAGCCACCCATATCTCTTGCGCCTATATATATATATATATATATATATATATATATATATATATATATATATATATATATATATATATATATATATATATATATATATGTCGCCGCCACCGCCGATGTTTAGATAACACCGTGCGTCGGGCAAGTGGTGGACAAACGCCGGGCTATATAAGGCAGCGCGTGCGAATGACTCGTATCAGTCGTTCGTCGTCCATTGCCCGGTGCATACGTTACGTAGTCACTGAGTACTTTATTTGTCAGTAAATTATAAAATCAGTATTGATTAACTTTGTGGATTACATTTAAAATTAATGAAATTTAATTAATTGAAATAAATTAAGAAATTAGTGAAGACTTTGGTGTTTCCTTCTTTTTAAAAAAAAAAACTATGTCGGAGCTTGACGCGACATCAGAAGTTGCGGATCTGAACCACCACCCACAAGAATCATCACAGTCAGAAGCGTCGAGTAATCCAGTCATGGAGCAAATTATGCTATTTTCAACTGTTATGGAATAGATTTTCAAAAAAATCGCCGACAATATAACATATTGTCAACCTGTGCAGCATCCACTGACAAAATTGGTTAATTACGACCCAGATGAACCTGAATCCAACGTCGTCAACTGGTGCACACTCATTGAGCTGATAATTGAGCAGAAAAACATAAAAGGAGTCGACTTAATTCTCGCTCTAACACATTCTCTTAAGGGGCGTGCGACAACTTGTCTGACAAATATCAAACCTGACCAAATATCATGGCCTGCTATCAAGGAGATGCTAATATCGAGATTCGCCAAACCTATGATGATTCAAGACCATTTCGATCACATCATCAAATTTCAGCTAGACAACAGAGAGAGCGCTGCTGAAGCGGGAATGCGATTATGGCAATTAATTGAGAAGATTCCTGAAGTGAATATGCCTGAGAAAGTGATTACCGGCTTTGCTATTTCGGTATTGTCGCAGTGCGATGACAAGATTCGTTGCGAGTTAAATTCCGTCATTATAAACGACAACAGCCAGTTATTTCGCACGCTGCGTAGTTTTTCGTTGAAGAGACGTAACGAAGATGTTGGTTCAAGTGATTCGGACGTGAAACGGTTTAGAGGCAATGGCCCATTTCGTGGTAGCTGTCACTTTTGCGGTAGACACGGTCATCGGGGTCAAGACTGCCGCGACAGAAACAGATTCGTCGCAAAGAACTCTTCGGTAGCAGCCAAGACGGAGCCACTGTGTTTTCCAGCCACTACGCTGCATCCTCGTCCATCTGTCAACTGCTACGTGTGTACCGACCCCGGCCTTGTAGTCTCCGCCTGCCCCAAGCGTTACAAGAAAAGGGAAGAGGCTGCAGGCGCAGCCGCGAGCTCCAGCAAACAGGTCAACGTGTGTACCCGAGCTTTGCATGGAGTGATTGAGATAAGTGGTATTAAATTGCCTTTTGTTCTTGATTCAGGATCAGAGTGTAGTTTAATCAAGCAGAGATATTGTAAATTTCTTAAGGGCGAGCAGTTTCATGAACAAATAGTGTTAAAAGGTGTAGGTAGTAATAACGTAACTTCTATGTTGCAGATCAAATGTCCCACAATAGTTCAAAATCTTAGTTTTAGCATAATTTATCACGCCTTGCCAGATGAGTTTCTTAATGAGGAAGTATTATTAGGCCGTGATGTTTTAGAACTAGGAATTTCGGTTGAGATTAGTAATGACAATTTAACTTTCGTTAAGAAAAAGATTTTGAACTCTTGTACCACTAAACTCTGTCGTTTTCCCGAAGGTACGATTGACACTGATCTTGTAGGAAAAGATAAGGAGCGGTTGTTTGCTATACTCAAAAAATACTCCAACAATTTCGCTCAGAGGTTACCAACTACTCGTATTAAAGCGGGCGAACTAAAAATCAATCTTATTGACCCTACCAAAGTAGTTCACAGGCGACCTTATAGTTTGTCACCCCTAGAGCTTAATATTGTTCAGGAAAAGATTCAAGAAATGCTTGACGCCAATATAATTCGAGAAAGTTCGTCACCGTTCTCGAGCCCCATCTTGTTAGTGAAAAAGAAAGACGGTAGCGATCGTCTGTGTGTCGATTACAGGGAGCTTAACAGCAATACTCCTCCGGATAGCTACACTCTTCCTTTGATTGGTGACCAAATTAATAAGCTACATGGAGCTCATTATTACAGTATTGTGGACGTGGCTTCAGGCTATCACCAAGTAAAGGTTCATGAGGATTCAGTGGAGAAGACTGCCTTTGTAACACCATCTGGCCAATATGAATCTTTGACGATGCCATTCGGTCTTAGAAATGCTCCACAGGTTTTTCAAAGGGCTATTAATACCGCGTTAAAACTATTAGAATATGACAGGATCTTAGTCTATATGGACCACATCCTTTTAGCGTCAGTTACCATTGATGAGGGCCTATCTCGGCTAAACAAACTATTAGAAACCCTATCTCGCGCCGGATTCTCATTAAACCTCAAGAAATGCTTTTTTATGAAAAAGAGTATTTAAGCTATGTTGTATCCTCCGGAGCTCTCAAACCAAATCCGCGAAAAGTGCAAGCCTAACAAAATGCCCCAAAGCCTTCCACAGTTAAACAAGTTAGGCAGTTTATTGGATTAGCAACTTATTTTAGGCAATTCATCCCTAATTTCTCAAAGTTACTCAAACCCCTGTATCCCCTTACTTCTGGCAAAGGTCACATCGTTTGGACTGCTGAACATGATAAAATTCATAGTGAAATAGTTACACACTTGATAACAGAACCAGTCTTAAAAACTTCGATCCATCTTTGCCCATTGAATTACATACCGATGCCAGCAGTGACGGGTGCGGGGCTATTCTGATTCAGAAGTACGATGCAGTTCCGCACGTTGTTGCTTATTTCAGTCATAGGACCACTAGTGCGGAAAGCCGCTACCACTCGTATGAGTTGGAAACATTAGCTGTTGTAAAATCTGTTGAACACTTTAGACGTTATCTTTATGGCCGACATTTTACCGTGTATACGGATTGCAATGCTTTGAAAGCCTCACATTCCAAGAAGGACCTAACACACAGAGTCCATAAATGGTGGGCTATTCTACAATCCTATGATTTCGATATTATCTATAAAGAAGGTAGAAACATGGCTCACGCAGACTTTTTATCTCGTAACTGCCCTCTAGATACTCAAGATAACCTAACGGATTCCAAAGTAATAGTTCAGAAACCTTTTACCTCTAAAATCGTTAACTTCTCACAACTTGATAAGGGATGGCTAACTGGAGAACAACAACGCGACTCTGAAATTTCGAATTTGATTTCTAAAATAGAATCTAACCAATTACCCCCTGAAATTGCACACAGTTATAATATTAGGCAAGGTATACTACACCGTAAGATAGAACGCGCCAAAACTACTAAATGGTTACCAATCCTCCCTCACTCCTTAATATGGTCGCTTATAAGCCAGGTTCATAATGATATTAAGCATCTAGGATATGAAAAGACATAAGATAAGTTATACGATCTTTATTGGTTCAGTAACATGTCCAAATACGTAAAAAAGTTTGTCGATTACTGTGTAATTTGCAAATCTGCAAAAGGTCCATCAGGCGCTCAACAAATACGCTTACATCCAATTCCCAAGGTACCACTTCCATGGCACACTCTGCACCTGGATCTTACAGGGAAACTTAGCGGTAAAAGCGACCGCAAGGAATATTGTTCTATCACTATTGATGCCTTTACAAAGTATGTCTTGCTAAAACACACATTGACATTAAATGCCGTTGACGCTATTGAAGCATTAAAAAACTCGGTATATTTATTTGGAGCGCCCAAAAGAGTAGTAGCAGACCGTGGATGCTCTTACAACAATACTGACTTAAGAAACTTTTGTAAAGACAACAATATTGAATTACACCTTATCGCCATGGGCGCCTGCAGAGCCAATGTGCAAGTAGAGCGCATTATGCGAACTTTTAAGAGCTTCCTTACAATAGCTGAAGGTGATTCCGATAGGTCGTGGCAGGAACAGTTAGGTGAGATTCAACTAGCACTTAATAGTACTCGATGCAGAGTCACGGGCTTCACTAATGTTTGGAATTCAAGGTAACTCGTTACGTATCTCTAAAATAGCTACAAATCCTGATAATCCTAATAGGTTAGACTTGGAAGTGGCACGGTCTAGTGCATCAGATAATATAAAGAGACTAGCTCAGTCTGATGTCATTCGGTTTGGCCGGGGTAAGGCTAAAATAAAAGCTTTCTCTGTTGGAGACTATGTTTTCGTAAAAAATGAGGAGAAGCATCAGACTAAGCTCGACCCAAAGTATAAAGGCCCCTATAAAATCATTGCTATCTTAGAAAACGATAGGTACGAGCTAAAGCGTGTTCTCATGGGCAACTTTGTACGTCTGATTATATCCATTAGGGTCTAATCGGACGTACAAAGTTGCCCATGAGAACTTACGCGAAGTACCCCGCGGTCCAATAGGTTTTATAGAAGTAGCTGAAAGTTATGATGACAATGGCGTGACGGCGGATGTTAGCCAGAGTAATGTTGTTCATGAAACTGATCGTGATAATGATTATGTAAATGTAATTACTGAACCTGATGATGAACTTTCCGATACTGATACTTCACGCACTATGAGCGAAGATTCATCATTAGATCTACTAGATTCAGTTAGTGTTGTAACTGATGCAATAGTACACCACAATTGATTAAAAGAAATAACAGTGATAATAAAAATAAAAGATAAAGAACATGGGAGTTTTATAAAACTATGAAAAGAAATCTATTGAAAAATAATAAATAAAGAGTAAAGAGAAAACAAAAATAAAAGGAGTAATTTAACAAAAAATATAGGATTGGCAAAAAATGTAGGAAGATTAAAATCATTGAAGGGAGAGTCCGGTCCAATGACTCAGCTAAAGGGGTTCATTCCAGTCTAGCCTTTTGGCTATAGGGATCGCAACCCGGTCTAGCATTAGCTACAGGGATTTCCGGTCTAGCACTCTCAGCTAAAGTAATTTCCGGTCTAGCACTTTAGCTAAAGGGATTTCCGACCTAGCACACTCCAGTCTCCAGTTTCAAACTGATGAGAGGGAGCTTAATACAGTCTCCGGTTTTTAACTGATGAGAGGGAGCTTAGTGCACTCCAGTCTCCGGTTTTTAACTGATGAGAGGGAGCTTAATACACTCCAGTCTCCGGTTTTTAACTGATGAGAGAGAGCTTATTACAATCCAGTCTCCGATTTTTTAACTGATAAGAGGGATTCCTAGCTTAGTAGAATCCAGTCTCCGATTTCAAAACTGACGAGAGGGGTTTAAAAGTTGTAGTTACTGAAAGGGTTGCTGGATCAGCACACTATTGTAACATTTCGCTAAAGATCACGCTAGTTATAGAGTTGTAAAAAAAAGATATGTGTCAGGATGAACGAACGAGTTGTTGTCTTGTTCCCAGATGGTCAGAAGGCACTCGAGGACGAGTGCACGTCAGTATGGCCGTGACGGGGCCACCGCCAATGTTTAGATAACAACGTGCGTCAGGCAAGTGGTGGACAAACGCCAGGCTATATAAGGCAGCGCGTGCGCATGACTCGTATCAACTCAGTTCAATTGCCACTGCGTGTTTAATCCCCCGCGGGGACTCGACCTGCGGGGCGGATTGCACGCAGAAGCGCGTATATAGGGGGCTCCCCCCCCCTCTCAACCCTGACAATCCTCTCGAATCCACCCTACCCCAGCACGAACCATCACCTTACCTCCATAGAGTAATAACGCTTAGAGGGATAATTGCATTCAACGCTTCGTTCATATTTTAGGCCAAAACCGTGTCAATGTCCGTGTAAGCTTCGTGTAATCACTTGCGTCGTCACGCACACAAAGACTCCAAAGACTCGAATAGTGTTGCAAGTAAATAAATATTTTCCCAAGACGGTATTTAAAATATATCTACCTGACCGGTATACAAATAATCTTTCATACTATAACATTATTAATCATTTAGTATAAACTTGAAACTTACACTTTTTATTCGGTTAGGTAAAATATGTTAAATGCCGGGAAATATTCTAGATGTTCTCAAGATGATTCCAAAGCTATTTAACCTTATATTTTTTAGCTTTTGTGCTTTTATTTGTGATTTAAAATATTTTTACCTCACTGAAATAAAGATTGTCTGTCTTTCAAATAGTATTATTAGTCATATAGAAAATTTAGAACTTACAATTTTTATTCTGGTGAGGTAAAATGAGTAGAATTACAGGAAAATTTTTTAGAGGTTCTCAAGATTTTTTTTTTAAATTTCAGTAATTAAACAGCGGTAACCAACCGGCACCGAGCGTAAATAAAAAATATGGTCAATACGAATTTACGTTATTTAAGTTATAAAAACAGTGATTGAAGTAATTCTTACAAAAAAAAACCTTATTGATATGTATCTACTAATATATTATCCTATATCATACAAATGTTTGAAATACATTGCTTGGCAAATACTTGTGTGTTATTATGTGTATGTCTGTGTGCGTGTATGTGTATGTATGTTTGTTCAAAGCTATTACCTTGGAACCTTTTTTATTTTAACTTTCATACAAATCTTGCCATGGTTCTAAACCTTAAACTATCTTGAAAATTAGCAAATGGGTGGGCAAGCAGAAACAATACTTACGTTATAGACGAACATTTTAAGGTAAAAATTAATAAGATACTTATTAATCAAGTATTTATTTAAATCAACTTAAAAAATTTAAATGTTTTAAGCTAAACGTACTATATTGGCTACTATTGGCTCTGTGCACGACTTGAGCACCACATAGCGTCCGCAACTGTTTTGGTTCTGATCTTAGAATAATAACGTCTAGAAACCACAAAAAACGAGTAAATAAAACTGAACCAGAAACGGCTCAATTCGTTTTGCGAGTTGTCAATGCTTAATAAGATCAGGTTATATCGGACACAGTTTACGAAAAATAATTCGAAATGACTTATTGCATTATAAAGAAGTGTTTTAACACCTTAGAAAAACAAAAAAAGTGAACATTTCACAGGTAAATACTTACAATTTATAATTTTTCTGTTATGTAAATCGACTAAAAATAGATAATTTGAAACACTTAACTTATCACTATACAGTTGCTAGTTGTGGAAAAAAAATTGCGCACGATATTTTTAGTTAGACCTTAATGTTAAGAAAATTAATTATTGTATTTGCTTTAACTATTATTTATACTAAGTCTTATGAAAATAGTTTAGCTCGAGGGTACTTTTTGATAATTCAGCATTTATTTTATTTGTCTTTTTTTGCCTTTAACAACACAGTAAGTCATATTTTTTTCGAATTGCGAGACCTGCACTCCGTATGACATGTATCGCGATTCTGAGCGGACGGCAAGCGCATGCGTAGCCTTTTAAGGCTACTTTGAAATGGCTTAAAACATCGCGGCCCACTCGGTTTCTACGTGTTATAATTCTACGTTCCAAAGCTATTTCACCTTGGATTTTTTCATTTTTGTGCAAATTGTGACACGAAAATATGTATACTTAATAATCAAATTATTTATTTAAAATTTTAAAAATTAAAATTAATCTCAGTGATGTAGAAATTTATAGGGTAAAATAGCCAAATTTCGGCCGCCTAACCAAATACATAACTTTCGGACCCTATTAGGCTTAAACCGTTATCGGGAAGAAAATATTAATTTTCTTTTTCATGTTAATCAATATTTAAATTTTACACTATTGATGTTTCGAATTGATTTCAACAACGAAATAAAAATATGTAAACGTGTTAAGTTTTAAATGATTGACCCTCTCTATCCTGGCTTCTTTTCTATTGTCGGTCAATTTTTCCCTAATTTCAGCCCCATTTTTCTCTAATGTTAGCCAGTAAAGGATGTTTGAAATTGAAATAAGGTATTGACTTTGCATTAAAATTTACTTTAATTTTATTAAATAACTTTTGTAAACATAATATGCCCTCAATTTTTTATGGTATGTGATTAAATGATCTTTTTAATTTGATAAAAACTGTAAAAGAAAAAATCTAAATGGTCACCAATTTTAATGATTGAGTCTCTTTCTTTGAGACATAAAATAAATGAAATAAATTGATATTTTAGTCTCTTTAAAACTACGCAGAAAAAATTTGATATGTAAAAATTACATTAGATCGTTACTTGCTGGTCCTCAAAATTAAGAGAAATGAGCATTAAATATTCAATATTGTGATATTTTTTTAAATAAAACGATTTATATAAATTATTTTTTGTCTATATCAAATAATCTTCAATATAACTATTTTAGGGTACTTATTTTTATTAAGTTGTAGTCAAAGAAAGGAAACAATTTAAAGGCACTTGATATTCAAAGTTTTATTTTTCACTATTAGAATAAAACTAGAATAATCTTCTACGATTGTTAAATCAATTAAATAAAATATATCGCTAGGAACAATTATATAAAAATATTGAGACTTTAATTTGATTGAATTCTATCATTAGATTTAAGTGTTATCATTGTATAAAACTTAATTTACATTTTCATTAAAACAGCAATAAGTTTATATATTATAATTTTCATTATAAGTATCAAATAAAGACTACTAAGGAGAGAACTGATTGCTTACGTTAACCTTACCTAAATTCCAACTTTATTTAACTACTATTCCTCAAGTTAAAAAAATATTTATTAAATGCGGATAAATTAAGCAGTTGATATAGAATCTTAAGAAACACATTAAACTTTAAGATAATAATTAAAAAACGATGTATGAAGTCTTGCCCGCGTTCTTAAAAGTTATGTGGATTATTAGCTTAATTATCAGTATAAACATATTAGGAGGTCGACATTAGGCGCAGACCGATTTTAGGGCACGTTACCCTACATGTTTTCGTGGATAAAAGTCGAAAATATCGCTAATAAAACTACTTGACACTAAGCAATACGAAATAATGCAGTAAGATGTCATATTATTTAATAAGAAAATTTAAAAAAAATGACTTTGGTAGTGACAGAGTTTTTTTCTGATGGTCACTGTGGCATCTAGAATGCTAGTTGGAACATTTTTTTTGTCTTCTAAAAGTCCTCATTATATACGAATAAATGCTTCATAATATTGGTCTGACAAACGGATTTGTAATATTTGTGTCAGTATAATGGGTGAGTCTCAACACTCAAAAACTATTTTTTATGCAAAAGCAAAGTCCAGGCTATGTAATATCGCACATAAAATAGGAATACACATATTATTAATTATAATGAAAATAGGTAAAAACAAATACGTGGTAGAATATTTTTCCCTTTGGCTGGCAACATTTTGAATATCGTTCTACTTAGATATTTATGATTTATTTGTTTGGATTTTATACAAATATATCCGATGCCAAGTAGTTTTTATCGGTAAAATGTTATCTTCAAGTCCTAAATACGCTTTTGTGAAGCACGGTGACAGCATTTCACCACACAGTAACTCACATTTTTTGAAATTGCGAGAGCTGTACTCCGCGTGGCACGTGTCGCATGCCTGAGGGGCCGGCGAACGTAAGAGGCCTTTTCAGGCTTCTTTGAAATGGCTTAATATTGCACGGGTCGACTCGGTTTCTATGCGTTATTATTCTATGCTTACCTCCTTGTTAACTAACAAAATTCCCAGGGATGAATGTGTTTACCCACTCCCACCCCAATGACCTGCTTGTATTTACAGGCAGCGCCTGACACCACGGACAGGGGGCAACAGCCCCGAAACCGTTTCCCCGCCTCCTCATCCAGGGGACGCGAGAAGACTACGTCGACTCGTATCAGTCGTTCATCGCCCATTGCCCGGTGCACATGTTACGTAGTCACTGAGTACTTTATTTGTCAGTAAATTATAAAATCAGTATTGATTAACTTTGTGGATTACATTTAAAATTAATGAAATTTAATTGATTGAAATAAATTAAGTAATTAGTGAAGACTTTGGTGTTTCATTCTTTTTAAAAAAAACTACATTTAGCTATGTGCATTTAAAGATATATTGCCATTTAAGATGTCTTTGTTCAGAGAAATAAAACAGTTCAATAAATTACCTATTTTTGGATAACTATATACCTTTTACAAAGAATATATAATTGGAATCTCGGAATCGGATCCAACGATTTTCATGAAAGTCACAAATTAGGGGTTTTTCAGGTCAAGGAATCGATTTATCAAGTTTCAAGGTCCAAGAAAAGATCGGTTTCAAAAATATGTGAAAAACCGAGCAAAGCTCGGTCAACCAGATATTTCTCATTATAAAACACTAGTCAGCTATTTTGACCTGTCTTACAAATTTAAAAAAACATATTGTTGAAAGTACGCAAATCGTTCAATAAGAAACGGAAAATATTTTTGTTCGTCTTATAAAAGTATAATTTCAACATTGGAACAGGCTAAAGCAAACATATATTTTTTACAGGAATTTCCAGTCATAAATAAAATTAACTTATAATGCTGGCAACATTGTTGTTATTTTAAATAAATATAATGTTTCTGAAGTCAGATAGTTATCAGTTGTTAATTTGTAATACTAAAACCTATTGTGTTTTACATTATTAATAATGTCCATCATTTTAAAATTTACGTTGATATTTTTGTTAAATTATTGCAGTTATATATCTGGACAAGGTACGTTGCGATCTTAATATAAATTTTGGTCGTCTTATTTTTTTTAAATTTTTGCATTAATATTTAATACCTAAAAAATTTGTATTTAATTTGGCGTACTCGCTTTAGGAGCCGCGCGCGAACTCTAAACACTAGTAGATAACCCTCAATATCTCGCTCAAGGACATATTTTAAATTTATAAATGAATGGAGTTACTGGTCCGAGAGGTAGACGTTTGTTATTAGAAATGTTCTCCATAAAAAAAAGTTATATGGAGAACATTTCTGTTTTTTACAATTTTTTATCTGCACATTTATACTTTCTGCATATTTTCTAGACAAAATTCCGATTCCAATGAACTATCTTACATATTTTTAGGAGTAGTATAAATATTTTTTTACAATTATTCATCGTGTTGGGTAAACTAACTCGTTTTATTTGTTTTATTGTACACGATATGAACAAAATATTTTTTATATATAAAAGACCAATAAACTAATTAAGAAAATTAATATCTAACGGTATAGAGTAGATACTTTTTAAGATACTTTAACTAATTTATGTCAGCGTAAAATAGATCCCTATTTTCATTTTTCTTTCTTTTTTAGCTATTCTCTGATAATGTTAATTTCTGTAGATTGTTTTATATTTAATGCATAGAACATAGAATATATATTATCATGGACTGTCTGAGCAATCAAGCTTCGGTCGGTATTTTTACATATAAAGCCGTGTTTTTTAGTCTAGGGGCTATCAATTATTGGCAACGATAAAAGGACCACAAAGATTTACGAGATGATGCCAGAAGAAATTATTAATATGAGAGCAGATAATGACAATAAAATGTTTTTTTTTAAATCTCCGTTTTCAAGAATAAGAACGCTATAAGAAATATATTAAAAGAAACCTGTCAAGATATAAAGTTTTGTCCAAATCGTAAAGCTGCTTCTGAAATACATAAAACAAATTTCTGAATGCACAATCACTATACAATCAAAAAAAAAAACTGTAAATGTACCTTAAATTCTTAAATTAAGAAAGAAGTTAATTTAAATGGGAAATTATTTAAATGGTGTTAACACAATGTTCGCCTACAAACCAACCAATAAGTTTAAATTACATTGTTAGATGTTTAATATTTCACAATAAATGAGTAATTACCTCTGAAATGTTAATTGTTTAACAGATACTTTGTTAATGCTACATTTAACAAAAAAGCTATAAGTTTCCAGGCTACTTGAATTTTAAAACATGATAAATAATAATTAAAACACAAAGCAAACTGCAAACAACTGACCTGCCATCTCTTTCTAGTACCTCCGGTACCCTGTACCGAAACTTCCATAAATGAGAACCTGGGAAATATACCCTTTTAATTAAAACGGAATCCTCCGAACCAGTTTACGCGTCTTGTAATAATCGATGAACATATAAAAAAATTCAAACCTCCTCCTATTCGGATAGTCAACTGCTCTATTTTTAATCATTCTCATCATAATAAAGACAGACTAAATACGTCTTAGTATCTGTCATTACAAATCTTATTTTATTTTAATCACATATAAATTTAACCGCACCGTTGGGTTCGATCCC
>JAUPFN010000077.1:0-58039 GCA_036924255.1 Apodemia mormo
TGAAAGGAGGTTCATTGTCAGTATGAATAGGTTTTTTCATCGTGTTTCTTATTTCATTTTGTAGTGGTGTATCTAGTGAGTCTTCTGGAAAAAAATGGTTGATGAGAGCGTTTGCTGATTCTTGACAATTTTTAGTATATATATTATTATCTAATTTCAATGTGGTTGTGCCAAAGATCTAGCTTTGATGATTCTATTTGTGACTGTCCAGACGTCCTCATTTTTTTGAGTGCTACAAAAAAGTTTGAAATGTTCGGTGGAGGCTTTGCTCATAGCTTTAGAGTATTCGAGTCGTAATTTATTATGTTCGATGATTGTTGGGTTTAGGTCTATGTTCGCTTTTTTAAGTTTACTAAGTTTGTGATGAGTTTTGATAACATTTTTCTTTAGCTCTTCAAGTTCAGCATTCCACCAAATACATTTTCTTGATGATAGACCTTTATTTTTTGGTAATAATTTGTCACATGTATTTTGTATTGCCATTGTCAAATTTTGTATATACATTTCTAACTTATTTTCGTCATAATCACTTATTTTATTTGTTGTTGGTAATCTTTTTAAAAGCTCTTGTGAGAATTGAATATTAATAGTGTTCCAGTCAATGTTATTAGTATTATATTTAAAAGTGGATTGTCTTATATTTAAGTTCGGTCTGTATTTTTGTAATTGTAAGTCAAATTTTATTGCATTGTGGTCAGAAGATGGGCATATGTCAAGATCTACAGCCCAGTTAGTGATGTTTATATTGCGTGAGGTATTAGTCAAAGTGAGGTCAATGATTGAATCTCTCAGTGTCTGATGTGTGATGGCTTCAAATGTTGGTATGTTTCCAAAATGAATCTAGGTTTGACAAAATGCATATGCAACAAAAATTTAGTGTATTAACTGTAAAATAAATTTATATTCATCTTATTTTTCAATCAGTTTTGTTCAAAAAAACTAATTAGGCATTTGTAGAATTAGTCTTTTTACGAATTGGGCATTTGTAGATTTAGACTTTCTAAGAATTGGGCATTTGTAGAATCGGGCATTTTTAGAATGAGCCATTTAGCCAAGTCGCCCTTTGTCGTATCGCCTCGTTTTGAAAACACTCTCCTGACAGCCTCAGCCAATATTGGAATTCTTGGCGTTGACATATCGAACAACGTTCAGTTCTGTGATCATTTGGAAGAAAAGGCTAAACTGGCCTCAAAAAAGCTCGGTGTGCTCAGTAGAGCGAGACAGCACTTACATGGAGTACTGTTCCCACCTCTGGGCGGAAGCTCCGCAGTATTAGCTTCTTCCTCTTGATCGTATTCAGCATAGAGCGGTTCGAAACGTTGACGTTTAGGCTGTCTCCAATCGGCTTGGCTCCTTGGCTTTACGTAGAGATGTAAGTTCGTTTAGCATCTTTTACCGCATCTATCATGGAGAGTGTTCCGACGAACTGTTTGGATTGATCCCTGCTGTTGAATTTCATCATCGGATATCGCGGCAAAATTCAAATTTCCATCCTCATCACCTCGATGTCTGGAAATCCACAACCGTGCAATTCTCTAGGCACTTTTTACCACGCACTACTCCTCTGTGGAATCAATTACCGGCGGGGGTGTTTCCGAATGGAACGGACGGACGGACGGAACGAACTTATCCGCTCACACCACCAGCCATTTTCGTATTTTTTTCTAAAAACACACGGACCGTTACGCGCACGCGTTTCGAGTCCGTTCCGGTGGACCGTGGTCACAAAAATGCTTTATGAGTTGTTTGGATTGAATCCGATACTGTAAAGCGTATATTTTTTAAAAGGTCTTGAGCACTGCAATACACTGGTGTTAGAATAGTTTAATTTAAATGGCTTAAGCTACAAAATAATTCAGGTGTAACACGACACTTTAAGAAAAATATGACTGCATGTTAGTCGAGGATTTTTAATTCAAAAAGTAAATCGATGACCTATGCTTTTTATATTTTTTTTATATAATTGGTAAACATATACATACGGAAAAAAATAAACAACATATATTATAGTACAAAAATATTTATTTACATAAATATTAATAGATTTTTTTTTCATAATTAATACGTAATTTTTTTCGTAATTTTTAAATAATTTATTTCGTTTTCAATTTTACCTCTCTCCTTTGCGGTACACGTAGTAAGTTTGTGGAATTCTCTACATAGTGAGATTCGTCTTTGCAAGACTTTTGATTCCTTTAAAAAACGCGTCAAAGAACATTTTCTAGCTCAGTTGTAAGTTTTCGTTGTATTTGTTTTTTCTACTTATTTGATTTTTTAAATCTCCTTTGACGGGTTGGCTGGAAGAAATCTCTTTAACTAGGTATAAGCCTCGTTCGCCTATTTATGTTATGCTTTTTCCCTAATTGTGCTATTTTCTGTGTACAATAAAGAATTAAATAAATATTTAAAAAATGATCTTGCTCAAGCGATCGCTATCCAGTTGATAGCTATCTGATCGTTTGCCAAAAATTTTTATACATTTAAGATAAAATTAATAGTTATTAAATAATTTGGATTGGCAAATTATTCAGGTAATGATTCTGTCACTTATTTGAAGTTAATTTTTAATGTGGCAATACTTAGATGACGACTACCGTTCTTTATATTGTAAAGGTTAAAAGGAAAGGTTATATGTTATTGATAAGGATGTTGATTCCAATTTGCTGTGTGAACTTCAAGTCGGGTATCGCTACTGATAAGCTGTATTAAAAACAAAATTAATGTTGGGATATACCAGTTTTGTCATCGGGAAATTTTCGTTTCATTAAAAAGAGACAGAATGTCATATTCTTTTTATAAATTTTAGGATAAGAAACAAGAAGTTGGTTTTCCTTATGCGAAAAACCGTCCACACACAAAAGAAATTTATAGTACGTTGCTATCGGTATGCAGCGATAGTAATGCCTTAAACATAAGTTATCCACTTACTCTTCAAAGCGAAACACGACGTTGACAAACATTAAGGAATTTTACCACCAAGTAGTTACGATGATAGTGATGTGTTTGGCTAATTCCCCACCTTGACCCTCACCGCCCCTTTAGCGAACCTAAGTGCGAAATGATGAGACTCGGGTTCGATTCTCAATATTATTTTAATGAGCATAGATGTTGTTTTTGTTTGAATTTATGTGGTTATTATGTATGAACAGCACATCCATACTATAATATTATAAATGCGAAAGTAACTCTGTCTGTCTGTCTGTCTGTCTGTTACGCTTTCACGGCTAAACCGCTGAACCGATTTGGATAAAATTTGGTACAAATATAGTTTGAGACCCAAGAAAGGACATAGGATAGTTCTTATCCCGGAAATCCCACGGGAATGGGAACTATACGGGTTTTTATTTTAGAAATTTTTCCACGCGAACGAAGTCGCGGGCACAGCTAGTTATTATTATAATTGTTAGTCTTTTACGAACTGCCTGGCAGAATGACAGATGATCTATTCTTCGAAAGGCTGCTCTCTGCTGGAAAGAGGCGACTATCTCCTTTTAAAATGTTAGTGGTGCGACATTAAAAATGTTAGTACGTTGCTATTGGAGTACAAGAATGGCAATGCCATAAGCATAAGTTAAATTAAGCTTAGTTACCTAACGATAATAATAGCCACTGACGCTTTTGTGGAAGGGTAGTTAAAGTTGAGGTACTAAACCCGGGCAGACGTGACAGAACTCTACTAACGAGTAGTTCCGACGTTAGGCTAATAGATCGCCTTATACGAACTGCCCAGCAGAATGATAGATAGTCATTTCTTCAAAGAGAGCCAGAATCATTGCGGGATAATACTTCTTAATAAAATGAATAAATTAGTTAATATATTCATTGAATTAACCAGAACTTCAGATATTCAGTTAGAATGCCTATCTTATTAGTTTATTCTCCTTAGAATATATTTTCCCCGTTTTGGTTCATATGGGATGAAAGAAAGGTTATGATTTCTGCCAAATTATGCGTAAATTACAAACAGCTGGTCAAACCTGTGACACTCGGACCATTGACAAAGTTTTGCAATGTCTTGCTCGCATTTGTTACCATTGTTTTACATTGTCGTGCCACGATTGCATCAATGCTGGGCATGGTCGTACTCTAGAAGATTGAGCCGGCTCACTTATGCGTGTGGCATTATATCCCACCCACTCGGACTGCAACGCGCCATTAAGATTTTTGATGTATATAGGTGATTCTTTCTACCACGAGAGTCATGTGCTTGTTTGCTATAAATTATCTATGTAAATGTTATAAGAATGAAGAAAAATTTAATTGCTTGTCCTTACAAGTTGCCTTACTGTTGGGCAGTTCGTTAACGGTGTATAATTGGCCAAATGGGTTACTGGGTAGTTAGAGTTCTTGACACTTCCATATTTCGGTTTGGGAGGGAGACGATAAACATTTCCACGTGGATTAATGTCTCACCATTCTGACAATGCATTTTAGCATATATTTCACGAGGCTGATCATTCGTGTCCAATATCAGAGCAATCGGCTTATTTACTATCCTATGTTAAAAAAGGTAAGTGTAAAAGAGATACGTATTATGCTACACGGACAAATCTTTTTCTAACATTACATATTTTAAGTGGGTTGCGATTACTAATTTATAAAATTTTCAGGTCAGGGATGACCCTGCAGGTCATCCCTGACACTTTCCGCTAAATTGAGTTATTTTAAGCTCAAAGAAAAAAACTATGTCTAAGCATAGAGTTTTGAGTTCGAAGAGTTCAAAAATCCAAAGTTTTTTTAAAAAATAATAATTATTCAGTGTTTAATGATGAATGATCTTTCGAATAACAGCGCAAGTTTAAAGCTCTAAATTGTTTTATTAGGTTAATTATGTGGAAAAAATGTAAAAAAACTTTTTTCAATATTTTCGTCACTAATAAATCCCGAATGAATCAACCGAATTTGGATAGAAAGAGAAAAAGGAAAATATTTATTTTCAAGAATATGGGTGTTACAAGTTGTTAAAAATTAATTAATTTACTAATATATTCTACCATAATATGGTGTGTAAATATTTAAAAATTATCGTTATATAATATTACATTTAAAACATTCTATCGATTTTTTAGAATTACTACCGGATCGGAACGTGGCCACATTGAGAAGATCCGGCAGAAAAAACTCAGCGGGCTTGTCTTTTTTTTATCCGACTGCAGGAGGGTATTGTGTTTACCAGTCTATATATGTATATGTCTATGTATGCCGATTTTGCCGATTTTCGAAACGCGTAGGCCGATTTTGATGATTCTTATGTTAATCGATTCGTCCTAACCTTGCGAGTTTCACTAACGACACGACATTTATAAGAATTCACCATGGAAACCACCAGGCGCCATATTGTCAAAATAAAAAAAATATATTTTGATGAACAATGTCATGTGGGGTATCGTTGAATATGTATTTGAAAATCATTTTGGGTTTCATTCATAATTTTTCATTTCAAATAATAGTTTAGGATATAAAACGATTTAAAGTTAATTATCCTAAATGTAACACGTACTTTATACATACCTATATACCTACTTCAGTATTTCGTTATTCGGTCTTCATTACATAAATTAGTATTTATCATCATTTGGTAAACGTAAAAAAACGGAGGTTATCAGTTTGATTGTTGGAATTGGATAACATATTTTGAGTATCTACCTATTTAGGCGTCCAAGCACATGTACTAAATTTTGTAAGTTTTTGTATATTTGTATGTTTCGCGATTTTTTCGGTATATAAAGACATATCGAGATAATTATTTATGATTTAAATCAGGTATAATTTACCTTATGGAAAAGTCTAAATTTCATCAATCGGTTCGGTAATATTTACTCTGTGTTGGTCTAGACGAAAGAGAAGAACAGGCTAACTCCTGTTCTGCCAGACAGGTCGTTAAAGGCGATCTATGGGCTATTTCCGTCACCATCCGTACCATCGTGACTACTAGAACATCGTGACGGTTAGAGTTCTGCAACGTCTCGCCCGGGTATTTGGTACCACCGCCTTACCTGTTCCTGCCACAATAGCGTCAATGCTTATCATTGTCATGTTCCGGTTTAGAGGAAAAGGTAGCCAGTAGACTTATGCATGTGGCATTGCCATCCCGCCACACGAATAGCACCACACCATAAATATTTTTGATGTCTATAGGTGATGGTTTCTATTTTCATCTTTCTATCAAGTGATTCGTGAAATCATCAACTCTGAACTCGCTAATGAAACAAATACTTCGCCTAATATTTGTCAAATTCACTATTCGTAGCATCTCTACCTTAAATACTGAACTATATTTAATGAACACTGAAAACCAGAAATACAAACGTTCGTGCGTTTGAAACAAATGCTTGTCCTTACTGGAAATCGAATCCAAGTTACGAAGCCCTGTTGATAAGTAGTTAGGGTCACTAAGCACCTAAGCAACAATGGCGCGATCAGGGATTTTTTTATATATAATAAGATAACAAAGAAGCAGATGGTTCTTCTGATGGAATGAGAAACTATCGCCTATAATAAATTATTTAAGTCAGTGAATCTTTTTCAAGATTAAATGCAATCGGTTTTTTTATCAATAATGTTTTTATTCTCTATTTTAATAATAAGTTTAACGATATTTGACACAGTCTTATAAGCAGAAGAGCTGATTAAATTTCAAATTACTATAAATTATTATAAATTTCGATTAAATCAATATATTAGCCTGAAAGTTATTTAAAGTATACGAAGTAAGTTTCCTGTAAAAAAAAAAAAAAAATACCTGTAAAAATTTTAATATTTGAAAAGCTGTTCAATCGAGTTTAATTTTTGAAACGGCGTTTGACGTAGTTTTTTTTAGAACTAAAATAACGTAGGAGATCAAAAAATATTGCAAAAAGTTTTGTTGAAAAAGCAGTTTGTCAACATTTTTCGTCAACGATGACTCCTGAAGGGATAAACCAATTTCGATGCAATTTATGTCTTGGACGCAGTATAGTAGTTGATTAGATTTTGGAACTGATCGGTATATAAATTTGAAAATTATATTAATAAAATCTGTTTTGCCAAAAATTTTATTTGAGGTTTTTTTACAAAATTCTCAAAATTTTCTGGGTCAAAATCCAATTGAATGCTAACAACTACGTTTCGATCGATCAAGCCGTTTAACAGTAAGGAAATGTTCATACACACACATACACACACACACACACACACAATACTCATACATACAGACATACTGATGTCATCATGAAAATAGTTGGAAAAGGTCCCTATGACCTCAAAACGTGGAGATCAGAGAAAACTCAATTTTCGAAACGCGGGTCAAAATCAATAACCTCTTTATCTCCATACGTAGCGAGAAGTTAAAAATCTGTAAATCCGTTGCAGGCCATCCCTGAAACTTCCCGCAAAATTGAGGTATTTTAAGTTCAAAGGAACAGAAACTATACTTGAGCAAAGGATTTTTTCAGAGTTCAAAAATCTTAAATTAAAAAATTTGAAAAATGACAATTATTTCATTTTTAAAAAAAAAACATGACATATTTCTTTTAAATTATCGTTATTGATGAATCTCAAATAAATTGACCGATTTTGATAAAGTTTACGGTTTTTGACGCAGTTATTTTAGAGAGATAAGCTGATTTGATTTCTAAATCCATCGGTACATTACCCTGAAATTTGTTTTAAAAATATTAAGTAATTTTGCTGTAAACAACAAGATATTAATATATAAGCTGTAAGTTGCTGTAAGTTGCAAGCTGTAATTTTTGAAAACTTGATTCGATTTAAATTTTTCAAACTGCATTTGACGTAGTTCTTAAGTACTAAAGTAACTGTAGAAAGTCGAAAAATGATTAACCAATCATCTTTCGAAAAGTTTCGAAGTTATGTCGAATAAATGCTTTTTTTTAATCTTTCGTAAATTCGTATGAAATTTCATGCAAATATGAAATGAAGTTGAATTTTTGAAAACGTGGAAAAACCTAACTCATTATTTTTGCTAACTAAAACTAGCTAACTAAAACTAGCTCAAAATATATGGTTTTACTTAATTTTATTTTAAAGTTTCCATGAGCGTCTTCCTGCTTCACCATATTCCCCCCATGTACTGAGAAACATCTAGCACCAGGATATTTTTAAAACAGAACAGAGGAACCCAAACACAATGGGTTTATTTTGTTTCGATTGAAAGTTCTCATAGCCTCATTTCAGTTTCGTAATCAGATCCTAGAAATCACCTAGCACCAAAGTGTATGTCAGAATAAATCAAATTATCCCACACTCGCTGGTTTTATCTAGTTTAGCTCAGGAGCTTTCATGGAACTCTTCCAGCCCTATCCTCAGATACTGGAAACTATCCCGCTACAAAGATCTAAAAGGAATGAATTAAACAAGCCTAAAATCGATGGTGTTGCTCAATTGTAATTCAAAGTTCCCATGACCTCCTCTCTGCTTCACCATAAAAACTTGGAAGTCATCTAGAACCAGGGTATTTGTCAAAACAGAACAAATGAGTCCAAACTCGATAGGTTTATTTTGTTTAGTTTAGGAGTTCCCATAGCTATCTTTCATTTTCATCATAGAATTCTAGAAATCATCCAGCCCCAAAGTATACGTTAAAACTAAACGAATAAGCCTACATTCGATGATTTAATCTGGATTGGCTTAGGAGTTCTTATAGACTTCTTCCACCTCTAGCATCAGGCTCTAGAAGCCATCCTGTTCCAAAGTCTTCAAAAAACGAAGATGATATTTCTTTATTTTATTCAAAAGGTTCCATAATCTTCTTCTAGCTCCATCATGACACTCTGGAAATTGCTTAGCACTAGGGTGTTTATAAAAACAGTACAAATGAGTCTAAGCTATATGGGTTTATTTTGTTTAATTTAGGAGTTATCATGATGACCTTCCAGTTTAATCATTAGATTTTATAAATTATCCAGCACCGGTGTTTGTTAATACAAATCAATTGAATGCTAACTTAACCAATTTTAAACTCCTCCAACTTAGAACTTTCCATCTATGAATTTCACTAATTAGTTTATAGCTCCTCATACCGATCTCATATATATTTTTTGTAATATTGTGATACTAGCTGTGCCCGCGACTTCTTCGCGTGAAAAAAATTCTAAAATAAAAACCCGCATAGTTCCCGTTCCCGTGGGATTTCCGGGATAAGAACTACCTTATGTCCTTTCTTGGGTCTCAAACTATATTTGTACCAAATTTTATCCGAATTGGTTCAGCGGTTTAGCCGTGAAAGCGTAACAGATAGACAGACAGACAGACAGACAGACAGACAGAGTTACTTTCGCATTTATAATATTAGTGTGGAAGTATGGATTGTAAGAAATACATGATATGAAAGAAAAGATAAGCCCGCTGAGTTTCTTACGCCGGATCTTCTTAGTGTGAGGCCGCGTTTACGATCCGGTAGTAGTTTTTAAAAAATATGTTGACGTGTCAACATAACATGTAAAAAGTTTTATAGTTCAATGATTCGGTGTAGTCGGTTAATTCTAGTGTTTAAATTGTGAGTGTTATCGGTGTTCGTCAGTGTATTTACGTATTGCGCTGTAGTGTATTGGATATTTGTGTTGTAAATACACGGTTTTAATATAAGTGGTATTTTATTGCACAATACAAACTCTAAGCTCGTAACAGTATGTATTTATAGCAACAATACCAATGAGCCAAGACTCGGTTGTCTCATGAAAACTCTGCATCTGAGAGTTCCAGTCCCTACATCCTACATCCTACATCATGAGATCAGCCAGATGGTACCATAATATTGTATGGTCACTGAACTTACACAAGTTCGCGAGGTTTTAGTAAAAAATGATTTGCAATATTTAGAATATCTGTTATTTACATACAGACATTACCAGTTAAATAAAAGCAGATGATTTTCAAATGAGGATCTAGTAGCATCAGAATAAGGTCACCATGTCATTGCAATATAACTTAAGTAACAGGATACAACATTTATTATCGATAAATCCTTTACAAGTTTGCTTGATTTCTTGCATCAATTTGAAAAGAGTTGATGATCTTGAAATGACTGAACAGATTTTATTGAATCATAGCTAAGAACCATCTCGCAAAATAAGGCTTCCATAAAAAAAAACTGCAACCAAATCGGATCATCCGCCAGGCCGCTACGATGCCACGGACAGACACACATACACATATACACAACTGAAACTTATAACACCAAGCGTTTCGCGTCGGTAGTTAAAAATAAGATAGTTTCAAGGTACGAAATTGTATACAATTTCTCTGATAATTAAACATAACTTAAAACAACTGATCAACTCGGATAAAACGGGAGGTTTAGAGTTTTTAGGCAATGAGGCGCTAAGCGGTTTTCCCCCATGTTGGTCCGGGCTCCTTTGAAGAATAGACCAACTGCCGTCTTGCCAGGCAGGTTGTAAAAGGCTACCGAATAGCTACACGTGTCACTACCATTATGACTACTAGGAGGTAGAATTCCGGAACATTTCGCAGGGGTATTTGTTACCACCGTCTTACCATTCCTGCCCCAATAGTGTCAATGCTTGTCATGGTCGTGTACCAGTTTGGAGGGTAAGTTAACCGGTAGCCTTATGCATGTGGCATTACCATCCCACCACACGGATGGCAAAGCACTATTAACATCTTTGGTGTCTATAGACGATGGTTTCTCCTTCCATCAGGAGAGCCATCTGCTTGTTAGTTATCTAATGTTATAAAAAAGAGGGATGCGTGGTGGGGGATGCAACTCGCCCATGAAAAATAGAATTAAATGGATCGGCTTTACTAAATTATGCACTAACCTTCAAAATTATTTTTTGAAGTTCAGATATGTTTATTAACAAAATACTTGCTACTAGACTTAAATAATAGACTAGTCAGAACGAAGCATTTTGTGTGCCCCCTGCACAGGATGCGTCGCGGCTGCGGTGGTGAAGTTGCGTCGTCTGGCATAGCAATATCTGACGATGCGCTGTAGTGCCACATCGGACTTGCAACCACAAAGACGAGGCGGGTAGGGGTTGCGTTGCGTTGCGATTCAGTTGTTTGTTTATGCATCAAGGGCACATGTTCACTCATTTCGTTTTCCGTCAGCAACGCTGCTGTGACGAGACAAAGTTACGGTGCCGCAGGTGTGCCTGACGATACGGCGAAATCTTTGCGGTGCAGTGTCGTAACGTATCGTGTGCCATATCGTTTTCCTGTATCGTGTGTCGTACGTGTTTCGGCGTATAAAGAATAGACAACTGGCCTTCCTGTTAGGTCATTCTAAAGAGGCAAAAGTACCCTTAAATCTATTACGTGAAAAAAGCAGGTCACTTTAAAGAGGTAAAAAGAAATTTAATGTGTTATGTAGTCTAAATAAACTCCTATATATTTGAGAATTTTAGTTTGATTCAGGTTTATACCGGAACAGTAGGGCTACTCTTGAAAACCGATTTCAATTTTAAATGAATATTAAATGAATTTTGAAGTATTTCGTATTCGGGACAACTATATTCAATTATTGGATTCGGCCACAGCGCCACACGGATTTTGAAAGCTACTGATTATTGCTTTTATTCATTATTTTGTTTAAAACGGTACTTAAAATTTCCACTTATAACACTAGCTTGACATGTAACGTTGACATCTATTTCCAATAATTAGGTCGTTTTACTATACCTAATCAATGTGAGCAATATTGGTTTCAAGAGTACCGTTTTTGACGATATTCGAAACTTATTGTTTTTATCAATATTGGTTAAAGATTTATATTGTTTTCAAGAGTAGGCCTGCAGGTTTTATTATAATAATCGTAATACTCTCCTGTTCCATTAGCTGGATTGTGAATAAATATCAAGTCAACCTATTAACTAGTTCTTGAGTTATGCGGGCGGAAATATTCGGAAACAGTTTTGTTAACTACGTAAAAATACTGCTTTTTTATTGTCATTGTTGAACTTTCGCTTAGGCTTTTAAAATAAAAAAATCGGTAATGGCTGTCGTGTTATACAAAAAATTTATAAATCGGTTTATAATAAATATTCTCTCAGATGATGGCACCCAGCTTGTGACATATTTTGATGGCCATCGTATTGTTCTTCATTAGCGAATCTTAATGATCTCTGTAGACGACTAAGCAACAACACATTGATTAATGGTCTATGGGGTAATTTATTAATTTTTCGAAAAAAAAAAACACTACATGATACCCTTATATAGAATAACCATTCACATATAATATAAATTAAAAAGATAAAGTTTGTGAAGAATTAAGCTTTAATATTATCTAAAATCCAATCCATGTATTTAGTTACATCAGTATATATTCCAGGGCTACTAATACCGCATTTTCTTGGGCCTCGGGATACAATCCCGTATTGAACAACGCTGTACACATTGTTGAAGATTTTTTGTATCATCAGGGGTCCTCCGGAGTCGCCACGGCATGAGTCTTTGTTTATTTCTCCAGCACAAAATTCTTTCTCCGACAAAGTATTCATATGGTTACCCTGAGTCCTGGTTAAAAACGAAAAAAGTATTTCACTATGCAGGTATATGGAATGAAAGTTACTTTTTCGTTGGTAGTATTTTTTACTTTGAAGGGTAGATTAATTTGTTTCCCCTGTAACTCAAAAATCTCAATATGATGGAGATAAATACCAAATAAAAAATCCATTGGTACATATACAAACTTAATCTAACACATTTATAAACTTCGACCTTAATGACACTTTCGGAAACCATTAGATACTCGGATGACATTTGCAAAATTAATGGAGGATAAAAATTGAATTAAGGTCAAAGTGTTTCTCAGAAGTGGAACATTGGTCATAAATGTAATGTATGATTAATATAATCAAATCAATGTGTTTCATTCACCTTCTGGTCTCACCCTTATACAAATTCGATGAAAATAAGTTACAGTTTGGACATCGATATTTTATACATTTAATAACATTTGATATTATTACTATCAGGAGATTTATGTAGTTTAATTTAATTATTACAATTAAATTAAACAGTTAAATTTTGTGTTACAGTCAGTCTGAAACAGTTTAAGTGTTTTTTTATATAAAATATTGAATGAAAAGTTATTCCAAAATCATTTAATCATGAGGTTAAAAATGTGTTAGAAGATCCTATTAACTCTTAAAGTCACATACTCGCTCGACAAAGTGCTAACGGTGCGGCATTGTTCAATGGCAAACCCTGTTACGGTTAACGCCACTACAATGGCAGCCGCGCATGCATGGTGGCTATTGTCGTGTATGTATATATTGTGTGTAAATCATACTACAAAAGAAAAATATTACGTATTATAGTATTCCACACAACGCTCTCTGGTTAGTATGGGAATATTGACTTTCATCAATACCGAAGAAATTTTCTGAGTTTCTGTTACTCCCCAACCAGCCACATCAGCACGTTCGCCGATTTCTACGGGTTTTCTTAGCTGTTGTGTTATTGGCAAGCAAATCGGTTTGGCATTGTCCGTAAAATTAAGCACACTGTTATAGTGATTGTGATACTTAGTGTTTCCAGTGGCACATCTAGATTTCACGTTTACTAGCATCAGAATTAAGGGTTTGAGATTTTTTAAGAGAGAAAATTAAAATAGCATTATTCTATATAATGATTAATTTCTTGTACATAATATACAAGATGTTAATGGTACGCTCCTCCCTGTGGAGGAACCACCACCTACCACACTCAATCTATTATCCACTGTTTTAATTTCACTATTACCATTCATATATTCAAATTGCTTCATATTATAAAGCAAACAAGCAGAAGATTCTCCTGATAGGAAGAGATAACCATTATTCAGAGACACTAGTAATGTTAATGGTATATTGCTATCCATGTGGCCGGGTTGTAATATCATATGCATAAGTTTGTCGGCTACGGCTAGAAAAGGCTATGCACGTAAGGTGTATCGGACAGGTTTACCTCTACAGTTAATCTGAACTTGAGCTGAGCTGAGAACAATACCTGCACAGTTGTGTTACAACTACACATTTCGGATAAATTGGACAGGCGAACCTCTTCGGTACACCCTAGTACGTTTGGCGTGCTTAACCCTCCAAACGAGAATACGACAGCGTTACAAAATCACCGACGCTATAACGGTAAGAAAATGTACTAAAACCTGGTCGAAACATCGAAAACTATACCACCTAGTTAGTAGTAGTTAGTAAATATATAGTAGTTAGTCATGATGTAATACCTAGCAGTAAGACACAATTGACTTATTCTTCAAACATATACTTACTATAGGAAAAATCGATTTGTTTTATAAGACGTAATAAAGCAATGTCATTTTGTACTGTTGGTATGATTCTGAAATCCGAATGTACTACATTTTCTTCTACTCTAATATCCTGAAAATATAATGTAACTATGTAAAATATGCAATTAAAAACCATCCTGAATATTTTTTTTCTATTTCTCAATAAATTTTCTATTTTTTGGCGGATTTAACTATACAAAGTTAATAAATATTGTTGCGAATTTAGAATTAAGGATGAACGCTAGTTGCAATAATTCATCTTTGCCATGATAAAAATAAGCGATATTAGTCGCCTCTGTAGTCTAGTTTTCCGGTGTCGGTGTTAACTGCAAGAGATGCCAGATCCGATTCCAGAGTCGGGCAATTCTAATATGTATTTTTTCAGTGTTTTGGTAAAAACAAAGTAGCCCGGGATTGGATAAGTGTCCGGTTGGTGATAGGCTTGCCACCTATCATATTATGGAACCTAAGTATCTTTGGCTAATCGTGGATGTACTTGTTGTATCTTTGCTTACCTTTTTGTGAATAGGGTCATAAAAATATTACAAGAATTTGTCTTCTTTTAACCGGGACCTTCACAAGCTCCTTCCAAAATAGGTGATCAAATTTTTACACAGTGTTGGGTACGCCTAAACAAACATATTTAGCCAAAAATAATTACATTCAAATGAATATTTTTATTTTATTTTTAAGGATGTTTTATAACGGTTTTTGTTCTCTTAAGCATAAAAACATCCACAGTTTACGTTAAGCGATAATTGACGTGCGTAAGCTATTTACAAACAACGCATGTTTACCTAACTTATCTTTCAATCTGTAAATTCATATAGCAATAACTTTAATAAAAAAAACTATAAAATTCTACATACGTTATCTGTTACACTTAAAAAACCAAGTAAAAACTAGCTGATAAATTACTTACGTATCTTATGCAGTTCACAAAACATTAATTGATGCCACGACAAGAGGTGTAACTGTAGGGTGAGATCTAGAGTACCTAGTTCTTACGTATTATTGACTATTATTGAATCTTATTACCCATCATATTTGCTTTGGGCTATCTGATTCAGTGCTAAAATGCTATCTGTTATGTCATTACTATTTTGTTTAAATAATCATGACATTATTTAATTATAGTTTACGAAATTAAATACGGTTATAATATTGTTACAGACAATGCTTGATTTAATGCTAGTTAGATCATACCAGAATAATAAAATTAAGTGTGACTAAAAATTCAAATCTACCCTCTATATGTAATAATTATTACTAATTAGAAAGCAATTAATTTGCAACTTACAATTTTGAGTGTTGGAAACATTTACATCGATAATTATTTGACGTATTAACAATTTTGTTCACAAAATAAATGAACATGTTCATAAATGAATGCTTACACTTTTTGCCACAGGAGCACTATCACTATAGCTTGTTTCACGCACAATGTTCAGCTTTTTGGAGAGCTACGTATTAAATACATTACACATTACCACTATATTAACGACCGCAGAAAATTATTTCAAATTACTCTTGATTTAGTATGTAATTTGGAAATGTTTGTGTGTATGTGGTATTTGTTTACTTAATAAGATCGAAGCGACGTCTGTCACGGTCGATGGACTAATGATTTACGGCGAGCGTGCGAGGGAAATGATATTGGGCTAAATGAGAATTTGTATCTGTTCTGTTGTTGCTGAGCTAATTCTATGTATCCTACCTTACTGAGATAAAAAAGGGTGTTGGTGTCTTCTGCCAAAAAATTGTTAAATCTTCCAACTAAAATGGAGGATTTTTATATCTAGCAACTAAATCCTCGCTCCGCCTTCAGTAATCAAGTAGCGATTAAAAAAAAATAAAAGGTACTAAAATATTTACCTGTATATGGCTTTCACAGTAGTAGTTTGGGGGTATTCCTTGGCAGTCAGTTTTGAATCGGATATCGTACTCTCCAATCCTTACTCCAGCTATATTTTTGTTTTGGACACAGTGGGCGGCCGTCAATACGTAACGAGAATTAATGATACTTCCTCCACATCCAAAACTAACACCATCAGCTGTTAAATAATAAAATAAAACATTTAAGCACAATTATATTGCAACATCAGAAGTTCCATTATCTGTTTATTTCTAGAACCCTTTTCTATTTTATTCACAAAATTTCTGAGACGAATTTATTTTTATACCTGATCCATTAAAAGTAATAAAACACACTGATTGTGTTTATAATAGTTTTACTCTTTCAATAATTTTTTTTGTCACTAAATTAGTCGTTAATTGATTTCCACGAAATTGGCTAAAGTCACTGATGAAAAATGGATTTTTCGAAATTCATAAACATGGAAAAGATCTTCAAGTCTGATACCAATGATACTAAAGTGTCGAGATGAAATTAAGTGTCGACACAATTTTCTATTATGAAGTTTATGCAAAGAAAGCATTCCACTCTTTAATCAAATAGTATATTTGATTGAAGATTCCACTTAATTGAAAACCGGTCTCTGTAACAGTAAATTCGTATTTTACGTTATATAAAATACAGCGAATCACAAATAGATTAAAGATAAATTTTATATCTGCCAGCGAAATAGGGTAAATCATCACGTTAAATGACAAATGGTTCGCCCTGCTTTTATTTATTACGTTACAATCCTTATATCTTAAGTCACGATCTTTCGTTCCATGGACGATGACTTAAGATTTATTGTAATAAATAATACAGTCGAATTGAAAACTTCCTCTTTTAAAAGTCATCCAAGAATATGTTTTCACGCCCATTAATATATATTTAACAAGTGGCTAATCCCGAACTGCGGTGGTGGAAAAGTGGTGAACCCACATGGCACAGTTTAAACGATAGATTTTTGAATCCCTTTAACAACACCTATATTTTCGCAATTCCTTTATCAATTAGGCTCTAGTTTAAATTAAACAATTTGTCCAATTAATTCGCTCACTAAATTACAGGATGTTCCTATCAGCAACACTCAAGTTATCGTCGTACAAACATTTATACTTACAAACAAACAAAGAGTATTCCAGTAGATTATGAGAACTTTGTTTACTCATGTAATTAATTCTACTTGCCGTATAAATTTTATTTTGTACATATGTGGTACCTGTTTTGTGGGAAATAAGTGCCATCCAAGGAAATTCATAGAGGCCTGCAACTTCGCCACCAATGATACGATCGCCGTCTATTTGCCCACATGAAGTCGGCAGCAATGCCACGTTTTTGTGCCTTTCTATTGCATCCAGAGGCGACGCGAAGTCATTACAACATATCTGTAATAATTCAAAAGTGATCATAATCCACCAAAATACCAAAAAAATTAATAATATGTTACCATTCATGTAGCAGGGATGTAGTGTCATATGTATAAATTTATAGCATAACCTTGGAAAGGTTAACCAAATAGTTTATCAATTAACCTTTCTCTCGAAACCCGTCATTTTTTAAAGAATAGTGAGAAAATGAGCGAGTGGATATCCGCACTACCAGAGGTACCAGTTGCGTTTTAAAAATATATAAACACTTTTATTGGAGGACCTCCAATAAAATAGTTACCGGCTACGCTACCCTATCTGTCAAACTGGAACTAGACAGTGACAAACAGTGCCGCTATTGTCACAGAAAGAGGTAAGGCAGTGGTTCCATATACTCGGGCGAAACGTGGCGGAACTTCACTACCTATTAGGTATGATGACAGTGGCAAATATAGCCTATCAGTCCCATTTTAAGACCTGCCTGAAAACGGCTATTGGTCTTTCTTCAAAGGAATCCGAACGAACACGGAGTAAATTTTTAATAGTACAGCTTACTTTATAATAACTTTATTATACTGTATATATCGATGGCCTAATTATCAGTCCTCCTGTGACGAATTATACAGGAAGACGAAAAAACCGTCTACTGTTATTTCTTTAAGAAACGTCTTTTAGTTTTGTTTTAATATAGTATTTTAAATGATTAGAAAATCATTTTCTACTTAAGAGCGTGTATTCAATTCGCAACGAAAACTTCATGTTTTCAAGTTTTTCCAGAGCAATATCGTAATAACTTAAGCAGATTATTCGAAGAATATTACAGTTTTTGCAAGATTAAGTATTGATTATTCGATTTACCGCAGGTTCAAAATCTGATCGGCAAACGATTGCGCGCGAGAATTTATAGTGTTTTTAAAATTATTCGTCTAAATAAATAAGTTCATATAATGGACTCAAAAAAAATCAGTATATTGAGCATTACCTTAATTTATTTATAATAAATATTTTAGGTTTTTATTGAAATACTTCCTGTTTTAAATGTGTTTTCATGTTTTTTAAAGACTGATTCTTTATTATGATTTTTAAATAATTATAACTATATGAAGTAGTAGTTATACATTAAATACTATGTTTTTAAACTTTAAAGACTAATTCTTCATTTAGATTTTAAAATTACACAAAGGACTGCCTTATTAAATTTTAAGTTTATTTTCAAATAACGAGTTGTACTTCTTCTTTTTTTCTTCTTTCTTAGTTTGAAAAAGATTTAATTAAGGCTTGGAAAATATTGTTTTTGTTATTGTTGTTTTTTTAGTAGCCATTATTTTATTTAAAGCCCAAAGAAGGTCAGACTTTAGTGGACATTTTCGGTAGTATAGCGTCGCTGCGCCTGACAAGTTCCATATTATGTGATATTTGAACATTCCAAGAGAAATCTTCACTTATAATTAGAGTAAGGTTTTTTGCTGATTTGCTATACCTACGGTATAATACTGCTACTATATACTAAATCAGGAACATTAAAATTTTTAAGTTTTGCACGCGAAAAACGACTACCTATAATTAAAGACTGTGACTTTTTGGGATTTACTAATTACAGATTACAATTGCAGATTATCCGCGTATAAATGAAAATTGGAGGATATGATATTGGATATCCTGTTGATAAACACGGAAAATAGAAGTGGAGATAGCTTACCATAAGGCGAGATGGTGGTCAAGCGCGCAAGAGGCCCAAGACGGGCTTCTTGAATATAATCGCAATGATACAATTACTGCAATTTTCTTTATCATTTTGAGATACTAAAAAACCGTTAGTTTGTTCAATGTAACATTTTGAAATTTTCAATTTGTTACTACATTCTGATACATATTCATTGCCAACGATACTATGCATTATTTTCCAAATACGTGAATTTAACGGATTTTTTATATTTTGATAACCAAACATTGTCTTGTAAAGTCAATTAATATTGAGCGTAAATCCTTACAATGTTTTTATAAAGATACGTAACTCCACTAAATTAAATATAATGGCAGTTTTAAGAAAAAAGCTATTAAAATTTTAACAAAATTATGTCACAATAAATAAAATTTTTTGGTGGTATTTACGGAGTGAGCAATATTTTTATTCAATTCGCCGTAATATATTAACCTAGATAGCATTAAAATACGATTTTGACAAAAAACTGAGTTATATGA
This sequence comes from Apodemia mormo, assembly GCA_036924255.1. Lineage (NCBI taxonomy): Eukaryota > Metazoa > Arthropoda > Insecta > Lepidoptera > Riodinidae > Apodemia > Apodemia mormo. The sequence goes on from JAUPFN010000077.1 coordinate 19,718, forward strand.
AGTCTGATAATTTTATTATGAAACTTTGATCCTTTTTTAACAAAATTTGAAGATACTTCAGATTTGTCATACTTAATGATTATTTGGGGTACAGAAAGCTATATTTTTTTATATTTGTTAATAAATAATAAATACATTAAATTGAAGGAAATATTAATTTTAATTAGTAAGTATTTTTTCTACTTTTTGGCGTCAATCCCTTTTGATGAATAGACCATTTTTTTAGCATAAACTCGTATTTTACGAATAGAAAGGCAAGAAACCCAATATAATCTCGGCTATATATTTTATGGCTTTAAATATTAACCATTTTGGTAATTCCAGTCGCAATAAAATCAGTGCTTGCCACTGTCGCATTCAACTTTGTAGAGAAATGTAGGCAATAAACTAATGCATGTGGCATTGTATATCAGGCATATGAGATAACAAAGCATTATTAACATCACTAGTGTCGCTTTGCTGTCTCTAAGCACTTATGTAGAGACAAATCATGTGCTATGTAATTAATAACTTATGACCTACTTACCATCGGTAATTTACGTCCACCTTTATATCTATAGCCACAATTTGCTGTTTTAAAAATATATCTTGTCTCTTCTGTTCTTTCCTTCATAGCCCGTTCCATCGCTTCTGGACATAGTGAGTATTGCATACAATCGTCGCAGGTTCTTACTATAAAAACATAAAGCATTAATATCATTGGTAGTTGTCTACGGTTTCGTCTATACATAGATCTTCTCCAATGGGAACTAAGTGTTTCTAAAACTCTCGCGCTGTTACTATGTTTGGTAGAAGTTATCGTTTTTCATTAGCTTCTTGGCAGTATCAGTAAAGCAGATCGGTGGTATATACTTCGTACGGAGCTCGGTGCAACATTGGCCAAATATAGTAAAAAATGCTAGTTTTTGCTATCCAGCAGTTACAAGTGTTGCATTTGTTGGCAAATTAGTAAAATATTAATGGAGATTTATGCATTTCGTCTTAAGTCAAACAAGAATATAATCTGAACCGAAATTATAAATTAATGCACTATAAAACCATATTTAAAATAAATAAATAGTATTTAATTGCAAATACATTTTAAGACAGAACACTATTTGAAATTCATGAAGTCCTTAAATTTGCAATATTTTTAATTTAAAAGTTTGCATAAATATTTTTGTACACCCAAAAGAAAAAGCTAGTTTAATTCAAGGTGGGCAGGAGAAATAAAAAGAATGTCGAATATAATATTTAGAACGGACTTAAAATATTTAACACATCCTACTTCCTACTAATGTATATCTAATACATATTACAGTAAAACCCATTTAAGACGATTTCACTGGGACCCACCAAAAATGTGTCTTAAGCGAGAAAGCGTATAATGCGGCATAAGGAAAATAAAACGTATATATGCTGGCTTCATATATGTAGGTATTTAATATAATCACTGATTTTGGTCTTGACAAAAAGATTTTGATGTATTCGTATTAGTAATTACAAAATTTTCAACATAGTTAATTTTTTTCATGGAAGCTACACAGTGACTTAAATCGTTCACTGCTGATTAAATGCCTGGGCGTTTGACAAAGTCAGAGATTACCCCTCTTCGTCTTCATCATTATTTTTTAGGACCTATTTTTTGCGTATTATTCTTTTTTTATATCATAAGATAGCAAACAAGCAGATGGGTCTCCTGATGGAAAGAGTTAACCTTAAAGTAAAAAAATATACACGAAAGGTGTTAATGCTGCGTTGCTATTTTGTGGCGAGGTCTAATGCCACATACATAAGTTTACCGGCTACCTCACCTTCCAAACCGGAATACGACAATGACAAGCACTGACGTTATTGCGGCAGGAATAGGTAAGGCGGTGGTACCAGACCCGCACGAGACAATGCAGAACTCTACCACCTAGCAGCCACGATGGTAGTGACTCGTATAAACAATCGGTCGACCTTTTACGACCTGCCTGGCAGAACGGCAGTTGGCCTATTCTTTAAAGGAGCCGGGGACCAGCACGGGGATAATTCACATTTTCAATAAAATCTTCAATTGATTGAATTCCGTGCAGTGTCACATTATCATCAATGGACACTGCCCCGAGAGACAAAACGTGCATGGTGCTGGCATATCAAACGTGATTATGAATCATATTAAGCGTTAAAAATGTATGAAAATATGCCTCGAGTTGCAGAAAATGACAAAGATGGCATGATAATGCGAAAAATCGTATTAAGCGCGATCGTATTAATCGGTTTCTACGGTATTAATATTATGAATAAGAAAGTTTGGATGTTTGGATGTATGGATAGGTGGATATTTGTCACTCAAACACGCAAAAACCACTAAGCCAATTTGGATGAAATTTCGCACAAATATAGATGATGAACTGGAATAGCGCATAGGCTACTTTTTATTCAGTTAAAATAGTTGTTCTTGCAGGATTCACCAAAAACTTTTGTAATGCAGCGGGCTGTATGGTGTTAAAAATGCGAATTTTGTGAAAATCGATGACTAGATGGATGGTTCTTACACAATTACGTTTACATACATAATAAACACCCAAACCCGGAAATACAAACATTTATGCTCATCACACAAATGCTTGTCCCCGTCGGGGATCGAACCCAACGGTGCGGTTAAATTTATATGTGATTAAAATAAAATAAGATTTGTAATGACAGATACTAAGACGTATTTAGTCCGTCTTTATTATGATGAGAATGATTAAAAATAGAGCAGTTGACTATCCGAATAGGAGGAGGTTTGAATTTTTTTATATGTTCATCGATTATTACAAGACGCGTAAACTGGTTCGGAGGATTCCGTTTTAATTGAAAGGGTATATTTCCCAGGTTCTCATTTATGGAAGTTTCGGTACAGGGTACCGGAGGTACTAGAAAGAGATGGCAGGTCAGTTGTTTGCAGTTTGCTTTGTGTTTTAATTATTATTTATCATGTTTTAAAATTCAAGTAGCCTGGAAACTTATAGCTTTTTTGTTAAATGTAGCATTAACAAAGTATCTGTTAAACAATTAACATTTCAGAGGTAATTACTCATTTATTGTGAAATATTAAACATATTTCACAATAAATGAGTAATAACATAAAGTAAACAATGTAATTTAAACTTATTGGTTGGTTTGTAGGCGAACATTGTGTTAACACCATTTAAATAATTTCCCATTTAAATTAACTTCTTTCTTAATTTAAGAATTTAAGGTACATTTACAGTTTTTTTTTTTGATTGTATAGTGATTGTGCATTCAGAAATTTGTTTTATGTATTTCAGAAGCAGCTTTACGATTTGGACAAAACTTTATATCTTGACAGGTTTCTTTTAATATATTTCTTATAGCGTTCTTATTCTTGAAAACGGAGATTTAAAAAAAAACATTTTATTGTCATTATCTGCTCTCATGTTAATAATTTCTTCTGGCATCATCTCGTAAATCTTTGTGGTCCTTTTATCGTTGCCAATAATTGATAGCCCCTAGACTAAAAAACACGGCTTTATATGTAAAAATACCGACCGAAGCTTGATTGCTCAGACAGTCCATGATAATACATATTCTATGTTCTATGCATTAAATATAAAACAATCTACAGAAATTAACATTATCAAAGAATAGCTAAAAAAGAAAGAAAAATGAAAATAGGGATCTATTTTACGCTGACATAAATTAGTTAAAGTATCTTAAAAAGTATCTACTCTATACCGTTAGATATTAATTTTCTTAATTAGTTTATTGGTCTTTTATATATAAAAAATATTTTGTTCATATCGTGTACAATAAAACAAATAAAACGAGTTAGTTTACCCAACACGATGAATAATTGTAAAAAAATATTTATACTACTCCTAAAAATATGTAAGATAGTTCATTGGAATCGGAATTTTGTCTAGAAAATATGCAGAAAGTATAAATGTGCAGATAAAAAATTGTAAAAAACAGAAATGTTCTCCATATAACTTTTTTTTATGGAGAACATTTCTAATAACAAACGTCTACCTCTCGGACCAGTAACTCCATTCATTTATAAATTTAAAATATGTCCTTGAGCGAGATATTGAGGGTTATCTACTAGTGTTTAGAGTTCGCGCGCGGCTCCTAAAGCGAGTACGCCAAATTAAATACAAATTTTTTAGGTATTAAATATTAATGCAAAAATTTAAAAAAAATAAGACGACCAAAATTTATATTAAGATCGCAACGTACCTTGTCCAGATATATAACTGCAATAATTTAACAAAAATATCAACGTAAATTTTAAAATGATGGACATTATTAATAATGTAAAACACAATAGGTTTTAGTATTACAAATTAACAACTGATAACTATCTGACTTCAGAAACATTATATTTATTTAAAATAACAACAATGTTGCCAGCATTATAAGTTAATTTTATTTATGACTGGAAATTCCTGTAAAAAATATATGTTTGCTTTAGCCTGTTCCAATGTTGAAATTATACTTTTATAAGACGAACAAAAATATTTTCCGTTTCTTATTGAACGATTTGCGTACTTTCAACAATATTTTTTTTTAAATTTGTAAGACAGGTCAAAATAGCTGACTAGTGTTTTATAATGAGAAATATCTGGTTGACCGAGCTTTGCTCGGTTTTTCACATATTTTTGAAACCGATCTTTTCTTGGACCTTGAAACTTGATAAATCGATTCCTTGACCTGAAAAATCCCTAATTTGTGACTTTCATGAAAATCGTTGGATCCGATTCCGAGATTCCAATTATATATTCTTTGTAAAAGGTATATAGTTATCCAAAAATAGGTAATTTATTGAACTGTTTTATTTCTCTGAACAAAGACATCTTAAATGGCAATATATCTTTAAATGCACATAGCTAAATGTAGTTTTTTTTAAAAAGAATGAAACACCAAAGTCTTCACTAATTACTTAATTTATTTCAATCAATTAAATTTCATTAATTTTAAATGTAATCCACAAAGTTAATCAATACTGATTTTATAATTTACTGACAAATAAAGTACTCAGTGACTACGTAACATGTGCACCGGGCAATGGGCGATGAACGACTGATACGAGTCGACGTAGTCTTCTCGCGTCCCCTGGATGAGGAGGCGGGGAAACGGTTTCGGGGCTGTTGCCCCCTGTCCGTGGTGTCAGGCGCTGCCTGTAAATACAAGCAGGTCATTGGGGTGGGAGTGGGTAAACACATTCATCCCTGGGAATTTTGTTAGTTAACAAGGAGGTAAGCATAGAATAATAACGCATAGAAACCGAGTCGACCCGTGCAATATTAAGCCATTTCAAAGAAGCCTGAAAAGGCCTCTTACGTTCGCCGGCCCCTCAGGCATGCGACACGTGCCACGCGGAGTACAGCTCTCGCAATTTCAAAAAATGTGAGTTACTGTGTGGTGAAATGCTGTCACCGTGCTTCACAAAAGCGTATTTAGGACTTGAAGATAACATTTTACCGATAAAAACTACTTGGCATCGGATATATTTGTATAAAATCCAAACAAATAAATCATAAATATCTATGTAGAACGATATTCAAAATGTTGCCAGCCAAAGGGAAAAATATTCTACCACGTATTTGTTTTTACCTATTTTCATTATAATTAATAATATGTGTATTCCTATTTTATGTGCGATATTACATAGCCTGGACTTTGCTTTTGCATAAAAAATAGTTTTTAAGTGTTGAGACTCACCCATTATACTGACACAAATATTACAAATCCGTTTGTCAGACCAATATTATGAAGCATTTATTCGTATATAATGAGGACTTTTAGAAGACAAAAAAAATGTTCCAACTAGCATTCTAGATGCCACAGTGACCATCAGAAAAAAACTCTGTCACTACCAAAGTCATTTTTTTTTAAATTTTCTTATTAAATAATATGCCATCTTACTGCATTATTTCGTATTGCTTAGTGTCAAGTAGTTTTATTAGCGATATTTTCGACTTTTATCCACGAAAACATGTAGGGTAACGTGCCCTAAAATCGGTCTGCGCCTAATGTCGACCTCCTAATATGTTTATACTGATAATTAAGCTAATATTCCACATAACTTTTAAGAACGCGGGCAAGACTTCATACATCGTTTTTTAATTATTATCTTAAAGTTTAATGTGTTTCTTAAGATTCTATATCAACTGCTTAATTTATCCGCATTTAATAAATATTTTTTTAACTTGAGGAATAGTAGTTAAATAAAGTTGGAATTTAGGTAAGGTTAAAGTAAGCAATCAGTTCTCTCCTTAGTAGTCTTTATTTGATACTTATAACGAAAATTATAATATATAAACTTATTGCTGTTTTAATGAAAATGTAAATTAAGTTTTATACAATGATAACACTTAAATCTAATGATAGAATTCAATCAAATTAAAGTCTCAATATTTTTATATAATTGTTCCTAGCGATATATTTTATTTAATTGATTTAACAATCGTAGAAGATTATTCTAGTTTTATTCTAATAGTGAAAAATAAAACTTTGAATATCAAGTGCCTTTAAATTGTTTCCTTTCTTTGACTACAACTTAATAAAAATAAGTACCCTAAAATAGTTATATTGAAGATTATTTGATATAGACAAAAAATAATTTATATAAATCGTTTTATTTAAAAAAATATCACAATATTGAATATTTAATGCTCATTTCTCTTAATTTTGAGGACCAGCAAGTAACGATCTAATGTAATTTTTACATATCAAATTTTTTCTGCGTAGTTTTAAAGAGACTAAAATATCAATTTATTTCATTTATTTTATGTCTCAAAGAAAGAGACTCAATCATTAAAATTGGTGACCATTTAGATTTTTTCTTTTACAGTTTTTATCAAATTAAAAAGATCATTTAAATACATACCATAAAAAATTGAGGGCATATTATGTTTACAAAAGTTATTTAATAAAATTAAAGTAAATTTTAATGCAAAGTCAATACCTTATTTCAATTTCAAACATCCTTTACTGGCTAACATTAGAGAAAAATGGGGCTGAAATTAGGGAAAAATTGACCGACAATAGAAAAGAAGCCAGGATAGAGAGGGTCAATCATTTAAAACTTAACACGTTTACATATTTTTATTTCGTTGTTGAAATCAATTCGAAACATCAATAGTGTAAAATTTAAATATTGATTAACATGAAAAAGAAAATTAATATTTTCTTCCCGATAACGGTTTAAGCCTAATAGGGTCCGAAAGTTATGTATTTGGTTAGGCGGCCGAAATTTGGCTATTTTACCCTATAAATTTCTACATCACTGAGATTAATTTTAATTTTTAAAATTTTAAATAAATAATTTGATTATTAAGTATACATATTTTCGTGTCACAATTTGCACAAAAATGAAAAAATCCAAGGTGAAATAGCTTTGGAACGTAGAATTATAACACGTAGAAACCGAGTGGGCCGCGATGTTTTAAGCCATTTCAAAGTAGCCTTAAAAGGCTACGCATGCGCTTGCCGTCCGCTCAGAATCGCGATACATGTCATACGGAGTGCAGGTCTCGCAATTCGAAAAAAATATGACTTACTGTGTTGTTAAAGGCAAAAAAAGACAAATAAAATAAATGCTGAATTATCAAAAAGTACCCTCGAGCTAAACTATTTTCATAAGACTTAGTATAAATAATAGTTAAAGCAAATACAATAATTAATTTTCTTAACATTAAGGTCTAACTAAAAATATCGTGCGCAATTTTTTTTCCACAACTAGCAACTGTATAGTGATAAGTTAAGTGTTTCAAATTATCTATTTTTAGTCGATTTACATAACAGAAAAATTATAAATTGTAAGTATTTACCTGTGAAATGTTCACTTTTTTTGTTTTTCTAAGGTGTTAAAACACTTCTTTATAATGCAATAAGTCATTTCGAATTATTTTTCGTAAACTGTGTCCGATATAACCTGATCTTATTAAGCATTGACAACTCGCAAAACGAATTGAGCCGTTTCTGGTTCAGTTTTATTTACTCGTTTTTTGTGGTTTCTAGACTTTATTATTCTAAGATCAGAATCAAAACAGTTGCGGACGCTATGTGGTGCTCAAGTCGTGCACAGAGCCAATAGTAGCCAATATAGTACGTTTAGCTTAAAACATTTAAATTTTTTAAGTTGATTTAAATAAATACTTGATTAATAAGTATCTTATTAATTTTTACCTTAAAATGTTCGTCTATAACGTAAGTATTGTTTCTGCTTGCCCACCCATTTGCTAATTTTCAAGATAGTTTAAGGTTTAGAACCATGGCAAGATTTGTATGAAAGTTAAAATAAAAAAGGTTCCAAGGTAATAGCTTTGAACAAACATACATACACATACACGCACACAGACATACACATAATAACACACAAGTATTTGCCAAGCAATGTATTTCAAACATTTGTATGATATAGGATAATATATTAGTAGATACATATCAATAAGGTTTTTTTTTGTAAGAATTACTTCAATCACTGTTTTTATAACTTAAATAACGTAAATTCGTATTGACCATATTTTTTATTTACGCTCGGTGCCGGTTGGTTACCGCTGTTTAATTACTGAAATTTAAAAAAAAAAACTTGAGAACCTCTAAAAAATTTTCCTGTAATTCTACTCATTTTACCTCACCAGAATAAAAATTGTAAGTTCTAAATTTTCTATATGACTAATAATACTATTGGAAAGACAGACAATCTTTATTTCAGTGAGGTAAAAATATTTTAAATCACAAATAAAAGCACAAAAGCTAAAAAATATAAGGTTAAATAGCTTTGGAATCATCTTGAGAACATCTAGAATATTTCCCGGCATTTAACATATTTTACCTAACCGAATAAAAAGTGTAAGTTTCAAGTTTATACTAAATGATTAATAATGTTATAGTATGAAAGATTATTTGTATACCGGTCAGGTAGATATATTTTAAATACCGTCTTGGGAAAATATTTATTTACTTGCAACACTATTCGAGTCTTTGGAGTCTTTGTGTGCGTGACGACGCAAGTGATTACACGAAGCTTACACGGACATTGACACGGTTTTGGCCTAAAATATGAACGAAGCGTTGAATGCAATTATCCCTCTAAGCGTTATTACTCTATGGAGGTAAGGTGATGGTTCGTGCTGGGGTAGGGTGGATTCGAGAGGATTGTCAGGGTTGAGAGGGGGGGGGGAGCCCCCTATATACGCGCTTCTGCGTGCAATCCGCCCCGCAGGTCGAGTCCCCGCGGGGGATTAAACACGCAGTGGCAATTGAACTGAGTTGATACGAGTCATGCGCACGCGCTGCCTTATATAGCCCGGCGTTTGTCCACCACTTGCCTGACGCACGTTGTTATCTAAACATTGGCGGTGGCCCCGTCACGGCCATACTGACGTGCACTCGTCCTCGAGTGCCTTCTGACCATCTGGGAACAAGACAACAACTCGTTCGTTCATCCTGACACATATCTTTTTTTTTACAACTCTATAACTAGCGTGATCTTTAGCGAAATGTTACAATAGTGTGCTGATCCAGCAACCCTTTCAGTAACTACAACTTTTAAACCCCTCTCGTCAGTTTTGAAATCGGAGACTGGATTCTACTAAGCTAGGAATCCCTCTTATCAGTTAAAAAATCGGAGACTGGATTGTAATAAGCTCTCTCTCATCAGTTAAAAACCGGAGACTGGAGTGTATTAAGCTCCCTCTCATCAGTTAAAAACCGGAGACTGGAGTGCACTAAGCTCCCTCTCATCAGTTAAAAACCGGAGACTGTATTAAGCTCCCTCTCATCAGTTTGAAACTGGAGACTGGAGTGTGCTAGGTCGGAAATCCCTTTAGCTAAAGTGCTAGACCGGAAATTACTTTAGCTGAGAGTGCTAGACCGGAAATCCCTGTAGCTAATGCTAGACCGGGTTGCGATCCCTATAGCCAAAAGGCTAGACTGGAATGAACCCCTTTAGCTGAGTCATTGGACCGGACTCTCCCTTCAATGATTTTAATCTTCCTACATTTTTTGCCAATCCTATATTTTTTGTTAAATTACTCCTTTTATTTTTGTTTTCTCTTTACTCTTTATTTATTATTTTTCAATAGATTTCTTTTCATAGTTTTATAAAACTCCCATGTTCTTTATCTTTTATTTTTATTATCACTGTTATTTTTTTTAATCAATTGTGGTGTACTATTGCATCAGTTACAACACTAACTGAATCTAGTAGATCTAATGATGAATCTTCGCTCATAGTGCGTGAAGTATCAGTATCGGAAAGTTCATCATCAGGTTCAGTAATTACATTTACATAATCATTATCACGATCAGTTTCATGAACAACATTACTCTGGCTAACATCCGCCGTCACGCCATTGTCATCATAACTTTCAGCTACTTCTATAAAACCTATTGGACCGCGGGGTACTTCGCGTAAGTTCTCATGGGCAACTTTGTACGTCCGATTAGACCCTAATGGATATAATCAGACGTACAAAGTTGCCCATGAGAACACGCTTTAGCTCGTACCTATCGTTTTCTAAGATAGCAATGATTTTATAGGGGCCTTTATACTTTGGGTCGAGCTTAGTCTGATGCTTCTCCTCATTTTTTACGAAAACATAGTCTCCAACAGAGAAAGCTTTTATTTTAGCCTTACCCCGGCCAAACCGAATGATATCAGACTGAGCTAGTCTCTTTATATTATCTGATGCACTAGACCGTGCCACTTCCAAGTCTAACCTATTAGGATTATCAGGATTTGTAACTATTTTAGAGATACGTAACGAGTTACCTTGAATTCCAAACATTAGTGAAGCCCGTGACTCTGCATCGAGTACTATTAAGTGCTAGTTGAATCTCACCTAACTGTTCCTGCCACGACCTATAGGAATCACCTTCAGCTATTGTAAGGAAGCTCTTAAAAGTTCGCATAATGCGCTCTACTTGCACATTGGCTCTGCAGGCGCCCATGGCGATAAGGTGTAATTCAATATTGTTGTCTTTACAAAAGTTTCTTAAGTCAGTATTGTTGTAAGAGCATCCACGGTCTGCTACTACTCTTTTGGGCGCTCCAAATAAATGTACCGAGTTTTTTAATGCTTCAATAGCGTCAACGGCATTTAATGTCAATGTGTGTTTTAGCAAGACATACTTTGTAAAGGCATCAATAGTGATAGAACAATATTCCTTGCGGTCGCTTTTACCGCTAAGTTTCCCTGTAAGATCCAGGTGCAGAGTGTGCCATGGAAGTGGTACCTTGGGAATTGGATGTAAGCGTATTTGTTGAGCGCCTGATGGACCTTTTGCAGATTTGCAAATTACACAGTAATCGACAAACTTTTTTACGTATTTGGACATGTTACTGAACCAATAAAGATCGTATAACTTATCTTATGTCTTTTCATATCCTAGATGCTTAATATCATTATGAACCTGGCTTATAAGCGACCATATTAAGGAGTGAGGGAGGATTGGTAACCATTTAGTAGTTTTGGCGCGTTCTATCTTACGGTGTAGTATACCTTGCCTAATATTATAACTGCGTGCAATTTCAGGGGGTAATTGGTTAGATTCTATTTTAGAAATCAAATTCGAAATTTCAGAGTCGCGTTGTTGTTCTCCAGTTAGCCATCCCTTATCAAGTTCTGAGAAGTTAACGATTTTAGAGGTAAAAGGTTTCTGAACTATTACTTTGGAATCCGTTAGGTTATCTTGAGTATCTAGAGGGCAGTTACGAGATAAAAAGTCTGCGTGAGCCATGTTTCTACCTTCTTTATAGATAATATCGAAATCATAGGATTGTAGAATAGCCCACCATTTATGGACTCTGTGTGTTAGGTCCTTCTTGGAATGTGAGGCTTTCAAAGCATTGCAATCCGTATACACGGTAAAATGTCGGCCATAAAGATAACGTCTAAAGTGTTCAACATATTTTACAACAGCTAATGTTTCCAACTCATACGAGTGGTAGCGGCTTTCCGCACTAGTGGTCCTATGACTGAAATAAGCAACAACGTGCGGAACTGCATCATACTTCTGAATCAGAATAGCCCCGCACCCGTCACTGCTGGCATCGGTATGTAATTCAATGGGCAAAGATGGATCGAAGTTTTTAAGACTGGTTCTGTTATCAAGTGTGTAACTATTTCACTATGAATTTTATCATGTTCAGCAGTCCAAACGATGTGACCTTTGCCAGAAGTAAAGGGATACAGGGGTTTGAGTAACTTTGAGAAATTAGGGATGAATTGCCTAAAATAAGTTGCTAATCCAATAAACTGCCTAACTTGTTTAACTGTGGAAGGCTTTGGGGCATTTTGTTAGGCTTGCACTTTTCGCGGATTTGGTTTGAGAGCTCCGGAGGATACAACATAGCTTAAATACTCTTTTTCATAAAAAAGCATTTCTTGAGGTTTAATGAGAATCCGGCGCGAGATAGGGTTTCTAATAGTTTGTTTAGCCGAGATAGGCCCTCATCAATGGTAACTGACGCTAAAAGGATGTGGTCCATATAGACTAAGATCCTGTCATATTCTAATAGTTTTAACGCGGTATTAATAGCCCTTTGAAAAACCTGTGGAGCATTTCTAAGACCGAATGGCATCGTCAAAGATTCATATTGGCCAGATGGTGTTACAAAGGCAGTCTTCTCCACTGAATCCTCATGAACCTTTACTTGGTGATAGCCTGAAGCCACGTCCACAATACTGTAATAATGAGCTCCATGTAGCTTATTAATTTGGTCACCAATCAAAGGAAGAGTGTAGCTATCCGGAGGAGTATTGCTGTTAAGCTCCCTGTAATCGACACACAGACGATCGCTACCGTCTTTCTTTTTCACTAACAAGATGGGGCTCGAGAACGGTGACGAACTTTCTCGAATTATATTGGCGTCAAGCATTTCTTGAATCTTTTCCTGAACAATATTAAGCTCTAGGGGTGACAAACTATAAGGTCGCCTGTGAACTACTTTGGTAGGGTCAATAAGATTGATTTTTAGTTCGCCCGCTTTAATACGAGTAGTTGGTAACCTCTGAGCGAAATTGTTGGAGTATTTTTCGAGTATAGCAAACAACCGCTCCTTATCTTTTCCTACAAGATCAGTGTCAATCGTACCTTCGGGAAAACGACAGAGTTTAGTGGTACAAGAGTTCAAAATCTTTTTCTTAACGAAAGTTAAATTGTCATTACTAATCTCAACCGAAATTCCTAGTTCTAAAACATCACGGCCTAATAATACTTCCTCATTAAGAAACTCATCTGGCAAGGCGTGATAAATTATGCTAAAACTAAGATTTTGAACTATTGTGGGACATTTGATCTGCAACATAGAAGTTACGTTATTACTACCTACACCTTTTAACACTATTTGTTCATGAAACTGCTCGCCCTTAAGAAATTTACAATATCTCTGCTTGATTAAACTACACTCTGATCCTGAATCAAGAACAAAAGGCAATTTAATACCACTTATCTCAATCACTCCATGCAAAGCTCGGGTACACACGTTGACCTGTTTGCTGGAGCTCGCGGCTGCGCCTGCAGCCTCTTCCCTTTTCTTGTAACGCTTGGGGCAGGCGGAGACTACAAGGCCGGGGTCGGTACACACGTAGCAGTTGACAGATGGACGAGGATGCAGCGTAGTGGCTGGAAAATACAGTGGCTCCGTCTTGGCTGCTACCGAAGAGTTCTTTGCGACGAATCTGTTTCTGTCGCGGCAGTCTTGACCCCGATGACCGTGTCTACCGCAAAAGTGACAGCTACCACGAAATGGGCCATTGCCTCTAAATCGTTTCACGTCCGAATCACTTGAACCAACATCTTCGTTACGTCTCTTCAACGAAAAACTACGCAGCGTGCGAAATAACTGGCTGTTGTCGTTTATAATGACGGAATTTAACTCGCAACGAATCTTGTCATCGCACTGCGACAATACCGAAATAGCAAAGCCGGTAATCACTTTCTCAGGCATATTCACTTCAGGAATCTTCTCAATTAATTGCCATAATCGCATTCCCGCTTCAGCAGCGCTCTCTCTGTTGTCTAGCTGAAATTTGATGATGTGATCGAAATGGTCTTGAATCATCATAGGTTTGGCGAATCTCGATATTAGCATCTCCTTGATAGCAGGCCATGATATTTGGTCAGGTTTGATATTTGTCAGACAAGTTGTCGCACGCCCCTTAAGAGAATGTGTTAGAGCGAGAATTAAGTCGACTCCTTTTATGTTTTTCTGCTCAATTATCAACTCAATGAGTGTGCACCAGTTGACGACGTTGGATTCAGGTTCATCTGGGTCGTAATTAACCAATTTTGTCAGTGGATGCTGCACAGGTTGACAAGATGTTATATTGTCGGCGATTTTTTTGAAAATCTATTCCATAACAGTTGAAAATAGCATAATTTGCTCCATGACTGGATTACTCGACGCTTCTGACTGTGATGATTCTTGTGGGTGGTGGTTCAGATCCGCAACTTCTGATGTCGCGTCAAGCTCCGACATAGTTTTTTTTTTAAAAAGAAGGAAACACCAAAGTCTTCACTAATTTCTTAATTTATTTCAATTAATTAAATTTCATTAATTTTAAATGTAATCCACAAAGTTAATCAATACTGATTTTATAATTTACTGACAAATAAAGTACTCAGTGACTACGTAACGTATGCACCGGGCAATGGACGACGAACGACTGATACGAGTCATTCGCACGCGCTGCCTTATATAGCCCGGCGTTTGTCCACCACTTGCCCGACGCACGGTGTTATCTAAACATCGGCGGTGGCGCCGACATATATATATATATATATATATATATATATAGGCGCAAGAGATATGGGTGGCTTATATTTCGTTAAAAATGATATATCTATATTATCTATATCAATATTATAAATAATACTAAATCAATATATATATATATATACGCACAAGTATTGCTCGTTTAAAGGTATTAGATTATAAAAAAAAATTGAAAATGGTTGACCCTGCAGGCAATCCCTGGAACTTGCTGTTAAATAAAGGTATTTTAAGCTCAAGGAGTAATAACTATATGCATAGATTGTTTCAGGTCAAACAGTTTGACCGCCCCGTTGGTAGAGTGGTTAGCGACCCTGACTACGCAATCGACGGGGCTTGGGTTCGATCCCCGACGGGGACAAGCATTTGTGTTATGAGCATAAATGTTTGTATTTCCGGGTTTGGGTGTTTATTAAATATATTCCAGTACTTATATATGTATTTCTATGTATTAGTATCGTTGACTAACACCCATAACACAAACAAATAATTTGCTTACTTTGGGGTTAGATCAGTAAGTGTAATTTGTCCCGTGAATTATTATATTTTATTTATTTATTCATTTTGTTATAAATGGCGGTATATTGATTTTTGAAAAGCTGTATATTTTGGAAACGATGATCGATTTTGATCTTTCAATTGTTATTTCAAGACGCTATAGAAAACAAAGTAAAATTTTCGCCAACTATATAGGTATGTTCCTTAATTAAAACGCACATATTACAAGGTCCTTCCAAAATATGTGATCATATTTTAACAAAGCGTTCAGTACGTCTAACCAAAGATATGATTTAAGGTACTAAAACTTTTTTATTTTACGAATATGTATTTCCGTTTACGACTTACAATATGAAATCGTTCACGTTGCACGTCAGAGTGCTAAGTGTGAGTTTTTCTTTTCGCATTCGATCGTGAGCGCGTTTGGAGTTTACTAGGAATTTGTATGTGATTTGTACAGCGCCACCTAGTGGTAAACGTGAGAAACCAGTTTACCACTAGATGGCGCTGTGCAAATCACATACAAATTCCTAGTAAACTCGAGACGCGCTCACGATCGAATGCGAAAAGAAAAACTCACACTTAGCACTCAGAGCTATGAATCACGTGACGTCATGACGTCTGTTGCGTAAATTGTTTAGACGCCACGCACGCCTCTTACCTACTTCTCATTTCAATTCATAGCTTCGCATAGTAAGAGCTTTGTAATAATAAAAACAATGTCATGTGAATGATTTACGTAAACGTATTACGTAAACGCATTATGCAATATTCGTAAAAAAAAGTTTATATAGACCCTTGAATTATGTTCTTATATATATATATATATATATATATATATATATATATATATATATATATATATATATATATATATATATATATATATATGTATATATATATATATATATATATATATATATATATATATATATATATATGTATGTGTGTGTGTGTGTGTGTGTGTGTGTGTGTGTGTAGACAACAAAGGTGTTAGTGGTGCGTTGCTATCTTGTGGCGAGATCTAATGCCAAGTGCATAAGTTTACCAGCTACCTTATTCGCCAAACCGGAACATGACAGTGATAAACACTGACGCTATAGCGGCAGGAATAGATAAGGCGGTGGTATCAGACCCGGACAAGGCAATGCAGCACTCTATCACCTAGTAGCCAAAATAATAAAATGTATGTGAAAGTCAAAGCCAAAAGCGTTTATTGCAACTAAGTGGTACTTGTTCTTGTTGTTGTAAGATGTGATATATATATATATATATATATATATATATATATATATATATATATATATATATATATATATATGAAATTGTACCTAAAGTAGGGTCATGTTAATAGACCGCATATATATTTTCATCATAATTTAGCAACGGAACTTTGTAATGAAGGGCAAACAATGTTACATATTTTTTCAAAGTGAGAGCTGCACGCTTAATGTTTTTAAATTAATAATATCATAAATATGTATTCGTTCGAATAGTTACAAAAAACCGCATTTTTGACACTTTGACACATTGAGTTTAAAAACCATTCTAAAGATACTAAACAAATTGTTACAAGTTCGTATAGGCAAACATTCAAAAGATTAACAGAGAAACAGCTGGAAAGTTGAATGAATGTAATTATTAATATTTAGCCAATAATGAATAAGAACGTTGTAATTATAATAAAACAAATTGTTCTTTTAATCTATTAAAATACTAGAAATAATTAAAATGTTTGAGGTTATATTTTTAGGCCAAAAATTCTTAAGATCTTTCTAAGAACATCTCAACTTTTATGTCGCTATGTCGTTATGACGTTGTTTTTTTGGCGCAATTGCGCTGTCCGGCCGTCTGTCTGCCTGTCCGTCTGTATCTCATGAACCGTGAGAGTTAGACAGTTGAAATTTTAACAGATGATGTATTTCTATTGATGCTATAACGATAACTACTAAAACCAGAATTAAATAAATAATTAATCCCATAAAACAATTATATATATTTTTGCAATTTCTTCTCGAGCTTGTAACGTCAACTGGTAAACGCTTAAAATATCTACTGAATATTTATATTCACTTTAAAAATATATGTTTAAATAAATATTTAAGGGGGCTCATACAACAAACGTGATTTTTGTGGTTTTTATAAATGTTAGTACGAAACCCTTCTTGCGAGAGTTTGACTCTCACTTGGCCGGTTTTATTTGTCGTTGTATGAAGTGATTGTGCTTTGTCAGTGTATTTTCTGTTGTTTTAATTTGATTTGGCTTTTTATCTAGGAATTATTGTGCTATGGCTATATATCGGACTCCAATTGCCAACGAAATGTATTGTTTTTCTTTTTCATGCCTAAACGAGACTTTAAAAGTTTTAAAAAATAACAAAATGAATTAAGAACATTGATATAAAATACCCAAGATACACAGTTCCGAACAAAATGACACTCAAAACTGCCGCTAATTAAGTCTAAAAAGTTTATAGTTATGGCCATTGACTTACTAATATATGGACATAGGGTCCGCTCTCTAAAAGTGTACCAATTAAAAGAGAAACAAAACGTAAAAAGAGAAACAATTTCGCGTTAGTCGTCATTTACCAGTGACACTAATAAGACACTAAGAATGCCGTATTGTATAGTAAAAAATTATAAAAATCACGTGGCCAAAGGGATAAAAAGGGTGGAATATTATATTTCTTGTAAGTATAATAATTGTTTGACCTATTATAATATGTATTTGGCCTCTGAACACGATATTTCATTTAATTTAGAATTATTTATTAGCTACCGATTGAAAAACCAATTAATTATATTGACAATATCTCTTTGTCCTTGTCCCACATACGCTCAGATATACGTAGAAAGAAGATGGCTATATATAAACTCAAATATGTCACACGTTTGCGACTTGCTATACAATTGTTCGCAAAAGAAATGGAGTTGCTTCCATATTATTTATTATATTTTACTTATTATAATACTTTGATAATTTTATTTTTTAATAATAATTATTAGTTAATCATATGAGATATTATAGCATATATTTATTGCATTTTTTCTACGAGATCCAATACCTTGCGCAACATGGACGAGTATTATAATAGCCCGTACACATTATGAGGAATACTTTTTTCCGAAACTATCAAATCATTTTACAAAAAGCGACATGTATATGTATATAACACAGAAAGAATTAAGAAGATTAAAAACAGCTACACCTAATTTGCAAGTAGATAGATGTTATTTACTTTACGTATTATATAATAATTGTATTAATTGTAAACAGAGTTCATGAGTTTAATTTAATTCAAAATGATTAGTAATTAGTATTTAGTAGATTTATATTATGTGTTTGCACACAGGCATTATCGATAGATTGTGGTGATCTGAAATTTATGTAATATAAAATTTAGTGAAATATAAAAAAATATGGTGTCATAAACTAATAGACGTGAGAAATATGGGTAGCTTATTTTTTGCAAATAATGATGTATTTGACATATGTAAGAGTACGGAACGCATTATAAGCAATTATCGTCGCGCGAGTAGAGGAAATAGTTCAAAAAATATGATTAAAACTTTATTTCTATAGAGGTACCTATTAAAATTGTATATTTAAAAAGATGTGTTTCATGGAGGTAAAGAACATAAACTTGACTCTATTAATGAAAGAAAAGTTGATGGATATACGATTAATTACATCTGTAAAAAAGAAACCACCCAAATAAAAACTGGTTCAAAAACTTTATAACAAGTTAAATTTATTCAAAGGTCTATTAAAGATAAAGATAAAGATCTATATTATTATTTAAAAAAAAAGTATCTTCACGCCCATATATCCCCGAAGAGGTAGGCAGAAGTACAACAAGTGCACCCACGATTAGCCGCAGATACATGGTCCCACAAATGAGATAGGTGGCAAGCCTATCGCCAACCGGGCACTTTCCAATCCCAGGCAACTTTGTGTTTCTCAGAAAACTGAAAAACACTTTTTTATGTGCCCGACCCAGGAATCGAACCCGAGACCTCATGTGGTCAACGCCAACGCTGGACCACTAGACCACAGAGGCGATATTATTATCTATGTTATTATTATTATTAATATTATAAATGCGAAAGTTTGGATGTTTGTGACTCAATCACACAAAAACTATAAAACAGATTTGAATGAAATTTGGCACAAAGGTAAATGATGACCTGGAATAGCATATAGGCTAGTTTTTATCTTGGAAAATTAAGGTGATCCCAAGGGATTTGCCAAAAACTTTTATAATGCAGCGTGCTGTACGCTGCAGCTAGTTAATAATAAGTATAATCAGTCATTTGACATCACGATAATAATTATAGTTTAGTAGGTAGTTATTTATTAAGAATAAATATTTTTAACTTGTAATAAAATAACTTATTATTTTTAGTGCATTACATAAGACTGACTGATTTAAAAAAACTTTGTCCAAGTTTTATATAATTGAAAAATATTGTCTATTTAATAAAGCAGGCATTCCTTTGCATGTAGCTATCTTTAAGGGCAGGTAGGTATGGTATTAGGATTTCGTCATTAAGAAATTTTGTTTGAAGGTCAAAATCAGCGACAGAAATGGTTTTTTTTAAAATAAGAATCAATATATAAACTGCTTTAGTAGTAGACCTCTCTTACGAGTAGTTGATCCTGCATTGATAGAGCACGAGTTTTTAATTGAATTTATGTAACTACCATAATTTTGCTCCTTTGTGTATATAGTTTTTATAGAAGCATTCGTCCCTTTCTATTCATTCATCATTCTATTTCAGCCCATTCGGGTTATTTTTTTTAAGTTAATCTTTGTTTGATTTCGCGTTTTCAAGACACTTGAAAACCCGAAATCAAACATAGGTTAAGTTTAAAAAAAAAATAACTCTAAAGGGCTGATATAGAATGATGAATGAATAGAAAGAGAGATTATAGCATTAATAATATTACTGGTGTGTATATATGTAACTTGTATTAACAACATTACCGAATATTGCCAAACCAGTTCAGTGCATTCTTCTTTCGATTTTTGTCAATTTTGTTGTCCGAGGGTGATGTTAAAAGTTTCCAAATCTGGCGTGCTTGTATAAAGCGAGTTATAATCGGGGAGGAAACAAAGCAAGCTCGTCTGGACCATGACGTGTGACATCCAGTTCTCTCTAAATATTGCAGAAGGGAACTAGTATATAGATATAAATCTGTTATATAAAATCGTACCTTTCCCATATGAAATAAGAACCATCCATGGAAATTCATATTATCCAGCGGTATTACCACCAAATATACGATCTCCATTTATATCTCCACATTCTTTAAAGTCAAAGTCAAAGTCAAAGTCAAATATTTTTATTCAAAATAGGATTAGTTACAATCTCTTTTTGAAAGTCATCTTAGAATAATTCCATGTAACACTGATTTATAATTTAGGCAGGAGTCCCGAGTTTGGGTGCAGTTCTATAACATTTAGTTGTGAACAGCAAATCTATGAAATTATTCTATATTATAGAGAGTTGTAGATGCGTTGCCGTTTGTTCTAGAATAAGTAAGTTTATTTATTGTAGAGCCCTATGTCATATCCAGAGGGTTAGCATAAATCAAAATGTTCTTAAAACTGCATGACTGAAATATTTTCAGATATCGAAATGTGATGGTGAAACTTTGAATTATCACGAAGTACAATCTTTAATTTTTTTAATATCATAATAATATCGAGGTAGCAAACAAGAAGGTGGGTCTCCTGATGGAAAGAGTTAAACATCGCCTATAGACACCAAATATGTTAATGATGCGTTGCTATTTTGTGACGAGGTCTAGTATTACATGCATTAGTTTATCAGCTACTGTACTCTCCAAACTGGAACACGACAGTAATAATAATAATATCCGTGGAAAAATTACATATATTGATCTAACCTATTTGCTTGTGATATGGGTGTTAGTCAACGCTAATAATACATAGAAATACATGTATAAATACTCAAATATATATAATAAACACCAAAACCCAAGAATACCCTATAATAAGAATATAATAATTCAACCAACGGGGCGGTTACTCCGTTGGTTGCAGGGGAACCAACAGTGACAAATATTGACGATATTGCGGCAGAAACAGGTAAAGCGGTGGTACCAGATCCGTGCGATACAATACAGAACTCTACCACGTAGTGACTCGCATAGCTAATCGGTTTCTTTCTACGACCTGCCTGGCAAAACAGCAGCTGTTAACCTATTCTTCAAAGGAGTCTGAGCAAACACGGGGTTGAACGAGTTACTTTCGGGATTATCACAGGTGGCACGCCTGAAGTTGTAACTCCACACACTACACTTGTTAGACTCGTCTGATCAGGATTTCTCAATTGATTATAAGTCACAAATGGGCAGTCTGTATATGGCTTGCAATCGCTGCATTCTGCTGTAATTAGAAATTAATATACATAACTAGTTGAACCCGGCAGATGTTGTTCTGCGAGTGCAACATCGACGTACTGCGGCGTCATCTGATGGCATGGTCGGAAGTTGCAATAACGGGTATAGCACAAAAACGTTTTTAGAGGGCCGTCACTTGCGTCCGTAGGTTATTCTTACACGTGCCCCTTAGGTGGTGCCAACAAACGACCAAATAATAATAACTCTCTCGGGTTCGCCTGGCATGTAATCACCACCAGGTTAGAGTCTGTCTCCAAATACCGTAATGGTGTGTTCCGGCAGTGCTTGGTAACGTTTGCAATTGCCCGAATTGGCTGTTCCTGGTGAAGTGTTAGTAGTTAATAGAATAGAATTAAAAGAAAAACTGTAACAAACGCTTCCCACTCCCTGATCTCCTGAACCCTGCATCGGATCTTCGTCAAATTACAATGGCACTACGTGGGAAATATACCCTTTGAAACAACAAAGAATTTTTCAAATCAGTTCAGGCGTTTTGGAGTAATTGATGAACAAACATAAAAAAAGATCCGTCGAATTGGAAAGTCGGTCGAAAATGACTTGACATATCATCGTCCTTCATGGACACTTTAGGTTTTTCTTAACATGTCATCAGGAATAAATTAATATTTAATTGTACATTGAATATTTTTTTAAAAGAATACTTGGGGCGTTATCTACAATCGATATCAAAGCCAAAAATATAGTTTTTAGAATTTTTGTCTGTTTGTCTGTTTATCTGTTTGTCTGTATGTATGTCCAGCTAAACTCAAAAAAATCTGCGTGGATTTACTTCAAATTTTGCATGAATATTACTAACAGGTCGGATCAACATATAGGCTACATACTATCACGCTGTCACCTACAGGGGAGGAGCAGTGCGGAGTAAACGAAGTCCGCGCGAACGAAGTCGCAGGCAACAGCTAGTTAATGTATAAATGTCAAAATTAATATTTCTTTTCCTATTTTGCCCCTCAGGCGCTAATATGTGGAAAGTTGCCTCTATATGACCTCACGTCCTCAAATATCTATCAACAAATTTTTTTCATTTCAACAAAATTGGTTTAGTGATTGACGATATATATATATATATATATATATATATATATATATATATATATATATATATATATATATATATATATATATATATATATATATATATATATATATAAAGAAAATAAAATCGAAAAGAAAATCAAAAAGAAGTAGGCTTCTTAATAGAACGTCAAAACTTAATTGTGTAAACACTTAAAAGAAATAATAACCAACACAAAATAATATAATATTAAGGAGCGCATTTTAAATAACATTACTTTGTGTGCACACAACACATATGTATTACCTACTTACTATTATAAGACATTATTTATCTCACAGATAACCTATATGTCTTATTAAACATGCCTGCTAGCAAGCTCATCTTAACCTCATAAAAAAAATTAGGCAAAACAATTTCTTATAAAAGCTTCCAGATTAATGATTCATTTGAATATAAAATCTTATCAGCTCTATTCCTTGAAAATCTGCGTTCAATGTCGTAAATTGTATCTAAATCGGTTTATCTATTTAGGAGTTATCGTCGATGAAAATTTAGAAAAAAGTTTTTCAAAATAGCTTTGAAATTTTTCAAACAATATTTTTTTGATATTCTTCAATATTTTATTACTTAAAAAACTGCGTCGAATGTTGTTTTAAAAATTAAAATTGAATCAAATTTTCAAAAGTAACAGCTTTTCATATATTAAAATTACGTTTTTCACATCAAATTTACTTCATATTTTTTAAATATCTATCAGACTAACGTACCGATTTATTTAAAAATAGCAGGATCTTTTGCTTAAAAAACTGCGTCAGATATATGGTTTTATATATGAGTCGGAAATGTGTGATATTTGACGCAGTTTCGGTATTAATTTTTTTTTTTTATATCATAAGATAGCAAACAAGCAGATGGGTCTCCTGATGGAAAGAGTCAACCATCGCCTACAGACGCCAAAGGTGTTATTGGTGCGTTGCTATCTTGTGGCGAGGTCTAATGCCACATGCATAAGTTTACCGGCTACCTTACCCTCCAAACCGGAACACGACAGCGACAAGCACTGACGCTATTGCGGCAGGAATAGGTAAGGCTCTACCACCTAATAGTCACGATGGTAGTGACTCGCATATCCAATCGGTCGCCTTTTACGACTTGCCTGGCAGAACGGCAGTTGGTCTTCTCTTCAAAGGAGCCCGGAACCAACACGAGGAATCTGTCCAGACTTTACGTAAAATTTGTACGGCTAAACTGGTATTTACACAATTATGATATACTAGCTGAGCCCGCGACTTCGTTCGCGTGGAAAAATTAAAAAAACAAATAGCATAAGGTACTCGCTATCAAATCAGCTATCTTCCTGTGAAAGTCCCGTCAAAATCGGTCCAGTCGTTCCAGAGATTAGCCGGAACAAACAAACAGACAGACAAAAATTCTAAACAATGTTATTTTGGTATACGTACCGTGTATACATCCATATGCATTTAGTAAAAACGGTTATTTTAATATTACAAACAGACACCCCAATTTTATTTATTTGTATAGATGGCGTCAACGCTTGCATTTCTTGCAGATAAAATTGCCCTTACACACATCAATTGATTTTTTTTTTTGGTAAATCTATCATATCCGAATTCCGGGTACACTTTAAATATCAAGTCTTTAATGTTGGTTACGATTTCACGAAGGTCTTTATCTATGTAAAATTTTTTTGTAGCCTGATTCAGGAACTTTCCCCTAAGTAACCACTAACCAATCAATACGATCTTGTTTGGAAAATTTGTGCTTCTTCTACCTAAATGATTGCTCATGTTGGTATACCTACAGCTTCAAAAATTAAACAGTTTTCCACAATGGGGAAGATTTAAAGCAAGATTTAATAATATCATAACTACAAATCCTTATTAAGTAGCTATACAAATAAAGTACTTACACCTACTTACTAACGAATTAGACACATATCAGGCCAAAGCGAACGATCATTATCCCTCAACAACACCGTAAAATACACAAAATAAATCGAATATTCAACTACTACAAAGTAAAGTGATTTTTTTCAAAGAAGGAAAATCCAACGTTCCGTATCAAAGAAGTCTATTGCGAAAGGAGCCGGTCACATGTCTACTCCGCGCGGGCCGCAAAGGTTAAAGGTATATGATTCCATTCATGTACCTTAAAAAAACCGGCCAATTGCGAGTCGAACTCGCGCCTCAAGGGTTCCGTACCATAATCTATAAAAAAAAACGGCAAACAATCACGTTTGTTGAATGGGAGCCTTCTTAATATTTATTTTATTTTAATTATTTATTTTTAAAATGATTTTATGCAAATGCAAAAGTGAGTTTATGCAAAAAAACACGTTTGTTGTATGGTGGTCACTCTTAAATATTTATTTTATTCTTTTTTTAGTTTAGTTTAGTTATTATAGTGGCAACATAAATACCTACATCATGTGTGAAAATTTCAACTATCATGGTTCATGAGATACAGCCTAGTGACGGACAGATAGATAGACATACGAACGCACGGACGGACAGTGGTGTCTTAGTAATGGGGTCCCGTTTTAAACTTTGAGTATGGAACCTTAAAAAGTATAGTAAAGCCAACGCTCTCACAGTTCGGCTCTTCTCGGCAATGTTCGGTTCTCGTTCGGCGGTCAGAGTAGTGCGCCGCATCGTGCACACTGCACACAGCCTTTCGGTTAATACTTAGATAGTACCTAGTTATGTTGAGTTATTTTCGTTTTACTTTTTTTTTAAACTATGCATCTAAATAACGTGTTATAAGAGCCAAAGTTTGTTTTCCTAAGATCTTCGTGTTGATGAAGTACTTTTCGTTAGTAAGGATTAAAATTCACCTATTAATTTTCTATAATTTTTCGACTCAAAATTCCTTATTGTGTTGTTGTTATAAGAGATAGATATATAGTGTCGCGGACTTTTTTGTGCATCTACTAAAAACCAATATATTTGTAGTACATTGACTTACGTGTACTTAAGCATTACGCCAGCAAGCGCACGCGGATACAGCCGTTCGATACCGCTTTTTCTTCCGACTTATTTTACAAATATCGATATTTTAACTACGCTAAGAATAATTGTAACGTAATCCTCATGAATGTAGCTATCATTAATCATACACATAAAATTTTTTTCAATCCGACTTGTAGTTCCAGGAATTAGCATTTAGCGCATTCAATGAACAAACAAACGTTAAATTACACGTATCATATTATATCATATCATAGTAAAGATAATTCTAAACTCAACGATTTAATTACATGTATATGTGTTTCAATACGTTGGCGCGATGTATTTTCGTGCAGCGACATCTAGTTAATGTGCTCTACGTTACGCTTTATGCTCCCCATTCTTTCGATTAATTTTATTTCCTGTGGGAACGAAATATTTTCCCGCGGTAAAAAGTAGCCTATGTCCGTTCTCGACGTCTTATCTATGTTTATGCCAAATTTCATCAAAATCGGTCCAGTCGTTTAAGCGTGAAAGCGTAACAGACAGACAGACAGACAGACAGACAGACAGACAGACAGACAGAGTTACTTTCGCATTTATAATATTAGTATGGATTCACAATATAATATGTTCATAATATATTCACAAACACAAATACATGTATTATCTTATCTAAAAATAAATAAATGTTAATCACATAATATGAGGAGAAAAAAAATGCGTGATACAGTATAAAGTTCGTGACAAAGAGCATTCCGAAGCGAGAAGTTTAATGGAACACACATTTAAATCATGGCCGCAGTTTTATTGTTTCTTGTGTGTTTTATAGTTAGTCATATATGTGCTATTGAAAGTAAGTTTCTTTTATTTTATTACACTTATTAGTAATACATTTAAAAAATATAATAAACGATAACACTTGTTATAGGTAAATATTTTATATTTTTAAAATATACTAAAAAACAGCTTTTTGTGATACAACTTGTTCTCAAGATAACCGGAAAACAGATATTAATAAAAATGCTATTAACAACGTCTTAAGTTTTAAACTCGTAATATTTTAGTTTTATAGCATTATTTACGTATTTGAATATTGTATATATTTATTATTTTTCCTGTATATGTAAAAAAGTATTTATAGGTGTATTTATGTAAACACAAAAATACTAGCTTTTCTTTGGGAAGAAATATTTTGAACATACTCAAGTTAAAGTTCCAAATTGTTTGTAGTTTATTTTTGTCCCTTTTAATTTATATTATCAATGGTTGATTTTTTCATCATTTCACGCTACCTGCAATCTCTGTGTTAGCAACTTTTAATTTATAATACGTGTTATTAGTAGTTTTCTATATATTACTAGCTGTGCCCGCGACTTCGTCCGCGTCGAAAAATTTCTAAAAGTAACTTAGCCTAATTTACTCCCCATTACATTAGCTATCTGCTAGTGAAAGTCCCATCAAAATTGGTCCAGCTGTTTCAGAGATTTGCCGGAACAAACAGACAGATAAACAGACAGACGGACAGACAGAAAGACAGACAAAAATTGTATTTTTTTTTATTTTGGTATATGAACCGTATGTAAATCCATATTCATTTAGTAAAACGCGGTTATTTTAATATTACAAACAGACACTCCAATTTTATTTATTTGTATAGATATTTGTAAAGATAACTTAGAACAGGTTCTTAAAATCTCACTACGGAGACATTGTTGAATTATCATGTAATTAATATTATAAATATTGGACTAATCATTATAAAAATTCATTTGTATATGTATTTTTTTATGTAGAAGGTTTTTATGCTATCCATTGACGTATCTTGCTACCAGGTGGCGCTGCAATGTGCCGACTTTCATATCGTTCAACCGATTGTCACAAAAATTAGTATGCAGATGTATTTTTTTATGGAGAAAACGATTATGCTATTCCATTGATATATAAAAACCCAAGATACACAATCAGAGTCTCAAAAACGTCCTCTAACAATGGGCGCACAATTTAAAATTGTGCGCTCACTTCAAATAGAATCCCGTCGCTCATGTCACTCCCCACATTACTAAAATTACCTTTGGCAATAATATTATATGTGAACTAAATTATACCCCATATACGATTAGTGCTTTTATATAAAAACAACGTTGATTTAATATGCAAAACTGTTTTATTACGCACATGGAAATTCAACTCGCTAGTCACTACACAGCACATCAGTCAGCATAGCTCACACACAGAGTACAAATTAGTGTTGCCAGCTAGCAATTGGTGTGACTATAAACAATGGAGCAAAATTTAAATTTTCATTGCTATTTATTACAACACTCCCACTAAAATTTAACTTTATACACCTCTTTAACAAAGGCTCCAAATAACAAGAAAATATTAAACAAACAAGAACTGATCTCTCAGATAAGCAAATGTTTGAGTTGGCAAAGCTTTTGTCAAAATATCTGCTAATTGATCCTTACTTGAAACATATTTAATTTTAATAAATCCCAACTCAACCTTTTCCCTTATGAAGTTATATTTTACATCAATATGTTTGGTACGCTTATGATAAACAGGATTATTGATCAATTTAATTGTACTTTGATTATCAATATACAGTGTAACACATTCAAAACTCTCACCTAAGTCTGATAGTAATTGTTTTAACCATAAAATCTCTTTCGCAGATTCACAAGCTGCAACAAACTCTGCCTCTGTTGTGGAGAGAGCAATGGTCTTTTGTTTTTGACTAGACCATGTTATTGGTCCACCATTCATTTTAAATATATAGCCTGAAGTAGATTTGCGCGTGTCAACATCACTCGCAAAATCAGAGTCAGAATACCCTATCAGATCACTGCTTTCTCCATATTTTATACACAAATCTTTAGTGCTTATTAGATATCTAATTACACGTTTAACAGCATTCACATGTTGTTGATCAGGATTGTTTACATATCTACTCAATAAATTAACAGCAAATGATATATCTGGTCTAGAAACGGAACTCAAAAATAACAGAGAGCCTATAGCTTCTCGATAAGGGAAATTAACAACAATTTTATCTAAATTCTTTGTGATAATAACATTTACATCTGCTGGAGTACTGGCAGGATTTGCTGTACTCATACAAAACTTGTCAATAATTTGCTGTATATAATTTCTCTGATGAATATAAATAGAGTTATTTATTCTTTCAATTTCCATGCCCACAAAACATTTCAAATTTAATTCTTTAATTTTAAAAGTTTGTTTTAAATATTCTATAATTTCTTTAATAAGTTGTTTACATGAAGATATAACAAGGGCATCATCAACATATATGATTAAATATATTTTTATTTTATTAAAGATTACAATGTAAATACAGTTATCAGCCTGAGATTGTATAAAACCATATTTCTTTAGAAAATCAGTGAACCTTTTGTTCCAGCACCGTGATGCCTGTTTCAAACCGTATAATGATTTATTTAATTTTAATACAAAATCATTCTTAACGGATACACCTTCAGGAACTTCTATAAAAATATCTTCTTTAAGAAACCCATTGAGAAAAGCAGTTTTTACATCAAATTGTTGAATTTCTAAATTGTACTTAGCTGCAATGGAAAGAATTATTCTTATAGAGTCAAATCTAGTAGTTGGTGAAAATATTTCTTGATAATCTACATCTTTAATCTGATTAAAACCTCGTGCGCATAAACGAGCTTTAAAACGAATTATTCTATTATGCTCATTCTTCTTAACAGTAAAAACCCATTTTGTGGTAAGGGTTCGTTGACCAGATCTCTTCACGGCAGTCCAAGTGTTATTTTCTTTGAGCGCAGATAGTTCTTCTTTGATAGCTTTTGACCATTCATTTTTTTGAGGACATTTCATTGCTTCTTCATAAGTTTGTGGTGATGACAGCTCCACAAGATTAGCCTCAAAATGCCTATTACGTCCTGGCCTCAAATTGATATTTTGTGTTATTACATCCTCCAACTCCTGAGAAGGTTCATACGATGGATCATCACTATTGCAACTCAACAGGCTGTCATCATTTTCTGATGGCACTTCAATCAATGTATCATTTGTATCTACTACATCAGAATTTTCACTATTTTGGCTCATTGGCAAATCATCATTATTTATACCTATTTGTGCAATATTTTTTTTGTTTTCTGAAACTTGGTATTCATCAAAAATTACATTTCTTGATATCTTTATTGTTTTAGTGTTTCTGTTATACATTCTATAATTTGTATTGTCAAAACCAACTAGAATCATCTTCTCGTTTTTCTTATCCAATTTTGTTCTTAGTTGATCAGGAATATGAACATAACCAACACTTCCGAACACCCTTATATGACCTATCTGAGGTTTAATGCCATTCCACAATTCAAAAGGTGTTTTATTAGGAGTTTGGCTTGAAGAGGTTCTGTTTAGTAAGTAAACTGCACAGTTCACAGCTTCAGCCCATAGATCCAGTGATACATCTCTTGCATACAACATTGAGCGTGCACTTTCTACTATAGTTCTATTTTCCCTTTCTGCACGCCCATTCTGTTCCGGCGTATAGGGTGCCGTACGCTCATGAACTATACCCTCTGCATCCAGATATTCCTTAAATATTTTATTTACATACTCTGTTCCATTGTCAGTATGTAATACTCTTATATTATGCATGAATTTATTTTTAATCATAGCATTGTATTTCTTGAACACTTCCATTACATCAGTTTTATTTTTAATAAAATATACATGCCGGTAACTGGTAGCAGCATCTTTAAATAATACAAAATATCTCATACCTTGTATCGAAGAATGACTCATTGGTCCGCAGACATCACTATATATTAAGTCACCTGGCTGTAGTTCTCCTCGTGCAGATTTATGAAATGGAAATCTGCTCTGTTTCCCGTATGCACATGCCTCGCAAACAAAGTCACTTTGTCCACCGTCTTTTATTTTTAAGCCTTCAACAATACTATTAGCACTCATGTTTTTAATTTGTTTTAGATTAATATGTCCAAGTCTTTCATGCCACATTTTAATGTCACTTTGAGCGTTTTGAATTAAGTTGCACGTTCCCAGATTTGGAATAACTGTTTTTATTAATAACACATATAAATTGTTTTCTCTGATTTTAGCACTCATTACCACTTTGTTATCTTTATAAATTAAAGCACTTGTGTCCTTTTTAATTATTGAATAACTTTTTCTTACTATTACACCTTCTGAAAACAAGTTCCTTCGCAAGCTCGGAACATACAAAACATCATGAAGTTCGCTGTTCTCCCACTGTTCATTGACATATCTTTTTATTAGAATTTTACCAACACCAGATACTTCCACAGATTTCTTATTTCCTAGTGTCAATGATTTCTGACTGGATTCGTTTAATTCTAGAAAGAAATCTCTTCTGAAAGTCATATGTGCAGATGCATCACTATCCAATATCCAAGCGTCTTCTTCTGCATTGCATTTATAATCCATTTCTACATTGAATGCTAACAAATCTGTGCCTTCTTGTAAAGGCCTTCTAAACTTGGATTTTCTTGGAGCACGACACTCCTTGGAAAAATGACCCCTCTTTCCACAATTATAGCACTCAAATCTATGTTTCATAGATTTGTTTTGAGTTGTACCACTACTACTTGGTTCATTTAGTTTTGCCTGTTTCTTCCAACCTTTGTCAGCAACAAGAAGTGCAGTTTCTTGTTCTTTTTCGCATGCCAAACTTGCCTCTTCATCTAATAACCTGGCAGTTAAATTAATTATTGTCTGTTGTTCCGGATCCATTGACATCCATGCTTGACGCACTGATCTATACTTGGGAGGTAATGTACCAAGTATTTTTGTAATGATGGCCATTTCGCTAACACTTTCCCCATTCTCTTTTAGCTGTTTAGCTAAGGTTTCGACTTTTGAGATATGTTGAGCTACACTATCGTTTGATGACATTTTATATTGGTAAAACTTTTCATGGATCAACATCTTGCATAACTCACTCTTTTGTTCATATATTGACTCAAGTTTCAACATTATTTCTTGAGCAGTTTCACAATTTTCTATTAATGTAATTTGTTTGAAGTCCATTGAAGAAGTTATGATAAACATCGCCATGCCATCATTTTTCAACCACTCAGTACAACTTCCAGCCGGTTTAGGAGCTGTAATGTCGATTCCTTTTGCTTTTAAAGCACATTTTATTTGGAATTTCCATTGGCGAAAGTTATTTCCATCAAATCTTTCAAAATTCATCGACCGCGTGGGATCCATATTGAGGTTATAATAGACGACGCCTCGTGTCTCGTAACAAAGAAGTGTAACTTTTTCTTTATTTTTCTCCTATTTTTTTATTTCCAGAGTTCACTGGGCCTCATAACCTATACGATTAGTGCTTTTATATAAAAACAACGTTGATTTAATATGCAAAACTGTTTTATTACGCACATGGAAATTCAACTCGCTAGTCACTACACAGCACATCAGTCAGCATAGCTCACACACAGAGTACAAATTAGTGTTGCCAGCTAGCAATTGGTGTGACTATAAACAATGGAGCAAAATTTAAATTTTCATTGCTATTTATTACAACACCCCATATTAAATATACCTTTCTATTAGGATTGTCATGTATATGTCGCAGTGAAATTGTCAGTACCGTTAGATTATAATTTACCTAAGTGATATTATAATTTAACTGCTAACCTAACCTAACCAAATTATAAAATCCGGCTATTGACAATTTCACTGCGACATATATAACACACCTATGTAACCAACTAATGTAACTGTATTAAAAAAGTCTGTTAGCTGGTTGACCCTAAAGGTCATCTAAAACTTCCCGCTACATTGAGGTATTTTAAGCACAAAGAAAAAACTATGTCTAAGTATAGAGTTTTGAGTTCGAAAAGTTCAAAAATCCAAAGTTTTTTTAAATGATACTTAGTTATTCAGTATTTGAAAAGATGTGTATTTTTTCAAAATGATTAACGAGTTTGATCTTTCGAATAACATTCAACGCAATTTTTAGCTCTAAATTGTTTTATTAGGTTAAAAATATCGAAAACATGTAAAAAAGCTTTTTGCAAAATTTTTCGTCATTGATAAATCCCGAACGAAACAACCGATTTTAATCCGACTTGCAGTATTTGACGCAGTCTTTTAAGCAGAGGAGCTAGCTGATAAGGTTTTAAAATATATCGGTATATTAGGCTGAAAGTTATTTAAAAATACGAAATAATTTACCTGTAAACAGCGTTATTTTGATTTAAATATTGTTGACAGTCGAAAAATGATAAGTTAAAAAAAGTTATGTCGAAAAAACACTTTTTTTCATTTTTCGTCAATTCGTGTGAAATTTCATGCAAATATGTCCAAGGAATAAAAATTTTCATACAAATTTTATACCCTATTTAATCCCCAACGGTATTGAATTTTGAAAAATTAATCCTTAGTGGATCCCTACATCATAAGAATACGTTTGCGAAATTTCAAGTTTCTAGCCCTAAGCGTTTTACTTGTGAAATTATATAAAACATTCATCCCGTATTTTATCCTCTAAGAGGTTGAATTTTGGAAAACGCGAAAATACGTAGGTAAGTCATTATTTTTACCGTACTCTTTTGCCGAATTTGGCTTACACCGTAGTGAGAGATTATATCCAGTTTGATTTGTTTGTACCTTCTTTATACAAACAGACAAACTCTCGATCAGCTTACCTCACTTAGTTTTTCCGACCAGCCTTGATATTGGAATTTTTAACAGGAGGGTCAATAAAATTTTCAGAAGCCGGCATCGCATTAGCAACTAACCTTTTGTGCAAATGTCTATGGGCAATATTCGCTCGTACGCTTGCAGATAATATAACTACACAAATGTTCGTTTACATAATACTTCAAAAAATCTAATTCAAAAAGAGAATTCTACGAAAAGCTAAACATATTTCTAGGAAATTAATGCGTTTCCTACATTGTTGTCGATACATAATATAATAAATTTGAAGAAAAATGTAAGAATATATGAACTTAATAACGTAGTCATAATCACCATTACAGTAAATTTCCAATATATTCTAAATCTATTAGACTATGCAAACTAAATGTATCAATATTAAACGGCAAATACTACATGGCTATACACCCATAATTTGCCGATATGTTTAGTTTCCGTATAATAGAACCAATAACCTACAATGTTTGAAATATAGATAAATTATGTTAATGGTCTTTATTTGTTTTATTGATATATAAATGTTCTACGCAAAAACAGATTTTCAATCAGATTTTTTTTAATGTAAAATTTACAAACCCATAAAAATATACCAAAGTCAATGCATAAAAATATTTATATTCGACTCCACTTATGCCTTGTCCTACCGGGTAACTTAAGTCAAAAGTTTTATTGCTTTTTGTACTTTGCTTTTTAAAAACAACTTTAAATCTTACACTTAAGGTTGAATATGCAAAAACATGTTTGTGCCATAACTATAAACTTTTTAGACTTAATTAACGACAGTTTTGAGTGTCAGTTTTGTTCGGAACTGTGTATCTTGAGTATTTTATATCAATGTGCTATTCCCATTGACGCAAACTGTCACCAGGTGGCGCTGCAGTGTACCGACTTCCGCATCGTTCAACAGATTGTCATGAAAATTAATATGCAGATCTATTTTTTTATAGAGAAACGATTTCATTGACGCAAATTGCCACCAGGTGGCAAATTTTAATATGTGTTAGATTTAGATTCCCGACAGGAACAAACGCCACCTGGTGGTAATCTAAATCTAAATCTAAAATGTACCGACTGCCTATTGATTCAACCAATTGTCATGAAAATTAGCATGAACATGTATTTTTTTAATTTAGAAAATGATAATGATATTCGTTTTGTATGTACCGAGTTATTGATGATGTACCGAGTTCCATATCGTTCAACCGATTGTCATGAAAATTAGTATGCAAATGTATTTTTTTATGGAGAAAACGATTACGCTATCCCCATTGAGGCAAATTGCCACCAAGTGGCGCTGCACTGTACCGACTTCCATATCGTTCAACCGATTGTCATGAAAATTACTATGCAGATGTATTTTTTTATGGAGAAAACGACTATGCTATTACTTTAACGCAAATTGCCACCAGGTGGCGTTTGTTCCTGTCGGGAATCTAAACCGTGCCCACTCGTTGGTCGAGTGGTTAGCGACCCTGACTACGCAATCGACAGGGCTCGGGTTCGATCCCCGACAGGGACAAGCATTTGAATGATGAGCATAGGTGTTTGTATTTCTGGGTTTGGGTGTTTATTATGTATATAACAGTATTTATATATGTATTTCTATGTATTAGTATCGTTGACTAACACTCATAACACAAGCAAATAATTTGCTTACGTTGGGATTAGATCAATAAGTGTAATTTGTCCCGTAAATATATATTTATTTATTTATATATTCAAACACCTCGACAAAAAGAAATATATTTAGAAGAAAATAGAATTCGAGATTCTTCTTTGAGAGCTGCTGAAACAGGTCAACTTAATGTTC
This sequence comes from Apodemia mormo, assembly GCA_036924255.1. Taxonomy (NCBI): domain Eukaryota; kingdom Metazoa; phylum Arthropoda; class Insecta; order Lepidoptera; family Riodinidae; genus Apodemia; species Apodemia mormo. Next base: position 54,932 of record JAUPFN010000077.1, read on the forward strand.
GAGTTGCAGATCTACGAACCAGATATTTTAGGGTTTTTCAAAACGTTCTCAAAATCTCTTGGATCGAATTGATTCAAATTTTGAGGAAGTCTAAGTTGAACGGAATCCAATCGAATGCCATCGCGTTTCCATCAGTCAAGCCGTTCAAAAGTTATGACATGTTTACATACACACACATATATGCACACACACACATACATACATACATATCTACATATATAAATACATACATACAGACATACTGACGTCTTCGTGAAAATAGTCGGAAAAAGTTTTCAAAAATCGGGGCAAAATCAGTTACTTCCTTATCTACATAAGTAGTGGGAAATTAAAAGTTAAGCATGTAGGTATTGCACTACCCGGGCAAAGGCGAGTCGCTAGTTTACTACGACGACTCGGTTCAAATTTTCAGAAAATCGAAGTAGAGTGAAATCCAATCGAATGCCATCAACCGCGAATCGTTAAAAAGTTATGTGTTTACACATACACATACACACACACACACATACATACATACATACAGACATTCTGACGTCATCGTGAAAATAGTTGGAAAAGATTCCTAGGACCTCAAAACGTGGAGATCCAGTGAAATTTCGATTTTCGAAAATTGAGGCAAAATCAGTAACTTGCTTTAATACGTAGCGGGAGGTTAACAAATACATAAATGTATAGAATAAAATAGGGCATGAGAATGAAACCGAATACCTACATTACACAGTATTTCATATTTAAAATATCATCTAATTAGTGGCTCCAACCTCGGATTAATTGGATACGCCTTTCAAGACAATTTCTCAGTTTGTCAGTATAGCTTACAATTCCATACATAAATACAGAATTATACTACTTACCAATGGAATAACTCTAGTCTAATTTTTAAAAATCACTTCTCACACTTGTTTTCTATTTTTCACAATATAACCTACAAATGTATGAAATTATTGACATTGGACAGTGGAAATCTGGTGAAAACTCGATTTTCACCAGATTTACACGTTTTTTCGTGTCGGATTTTTCCACGTTTTGAGGTCCTTGGAAGATTTTCCGACTATTTTCACGATGACGCCAGTATGTCTGTATGTGTAGGTATGTGTGTATTTAACCATCTCGTAACTTTTGACCGATCGAAACGCGGTTAATGACATTCGGTTGAATTCCGCTCAACTTAGACTTTCTGAAAATTTGGATCAAATTGGTCCATGAGATTTGAAAAAAGCTTCAATTTTTTTCTGGTAGCACAATGTTTTTAGAATAATTTCCAAATTAAGGTACCGATGGATTACAAAATCTAATCACCTCCATTCCTCGTAAAACTGCGTCCAGTGCATAAATTGCGTCAACATCTGTTTATCCCTTCGGGTGTTATGGTTGACCAAAATTTTGAAAAAAGTGTTTTTTGACATGACTTTTCAACCAATAATTTTTGCTCTTTAGTAAGAAGACTTTAGAATACTTTAGTACTTAAAAAAACTACGTCGAATGCCTTTTCAGAGATTAAAATCGATTCAAATTTTCAAAAGTTATAGCTTTTCAAATACTAAAATTACACTATTTACAACTATTTAAAATAAGTTTGAGGCTAATATTAATTTTTGGAAAAATCATATTGGCCAACTCTTCTAATTAAAAAAAACTACCTCAAATACTCTTAATCGAATTTAAATCGATTTATTCGTTCGGGACTTATCAATGGCGAAAATTTTTTTTAATTGTCATTTAGTCAACATTTTTAAACTATCGTCTTTATAGCTAAAAAATTACGTTAAAGGCCACTCCAACGATCAAAATTGATCATCATTTTAAAAATATACATATTAGAAAATATAAATATATATATCGTATTTTTCTAATGACTGTAATTAAAATAAAAAGTGATTTATATTTTTACTTGAAATAAAAACAATAATTATGCCAACTAATTAATATACAATATCGTCTCTATTGTCTAGTGGTCCGGTGTTGGTGTTGACCACATGACCTCATGAAGAGGGTGCGATTCCCGGGTAGAGCAATTTGAAATGTATTTTTTCAGTTTTCTGATAAAAACAACGTTGCCCGGGATAGAATAAAGCCCGGTTGGCGATATGCTTGCCACCTATCACATTCTGAGACTAAGTATCTTTGGCTAATCGTGGTTGCACTTGCTTATCTCTGCCTACATCTTCGGGTATACGGGCGTGTTAATATTTTTTGCACTAATACTGAGTAAAAAATTGCTTCAAAAATCGAATTAGCTATAAAAAAAATCCGAAATGAACACGACTGTCTTTAAATAAAATAATTAAAATACTTTTTAACGTCTGTCTTCCAGGGCTCTGACCGCATTCGGGTCCCATCCCAATCCATCCATAGTAGCCGCCGCAGATTACGTCATTGACGCAGATCCTGTTCTTAGGTACAGGAGGCCGCGCAATGACGTACTAACTGATCCCGACGATCGCATAATGGTGGCTTTCGCCACCAACCCACTACAAACCACAAGCACTATACTATCACACCATCGCCGCCGCCAGTCTCAACGGTGACGAGGTCCCCTAACCCGCCCTGCGCGACTCCTCCCCGCCCCCTATACTTAGTTAAAACGACGCACTAAGCTGAGGTCCAGTCTCGCAGGAGACAACCCTTATCACGTGCGTTGATTGCCCAAATTTAAATTTAAACTCTGACTGAGCACTCTGCTCGACCTCTAGTACGATGTCGCTGTTATGGCCCTTGGCCTTAAGCTTTTGTCAATTTGAAAAAAAAAACACATTTGGGTCGCGCACGCGCGGCGGTATTGTGCCATTGCTTGGACGCCTGTCCAACTCCATCGGTTTGCGCGCCGCGCGGCACGTGAGGCTCCATTCATTTTAATCTTATCGTGATAAATTTTTAACAATTCGTTCGTATTTCTGAGTGTAAAAGACAAAATTCATCTACATAAATAGCTGAAAGCGGCAAATGTATTAATTAATAAATAAAAAATAATAAATACTCCGAAATATGCTCTGTGAAAAAGTATAATAATTTAATTGTATTTATGGATCACTATTTTGGATATTATGGATTCCACATAAAAGGTAGATATATGCTGTCGCGGACTTTTATTTAGAACTATTTAAGACA
>JAUPFN010000078.1:0-30000 GCA_036924255.1 Apodemia mormo
GAAAATTGTATATCCAAATAGAAAATGACGAGCCGAATAAAATGATATATCACACGTCGACGTAGACACTATATATACTATGTACAAGGAATTTGTTATGTTTGTTTACTGAGCGCTTAGGTGGATTTTAATAGAAAATTACAAGTATGAAGAAATGCTCTGTCGGGCGAATTTTCGATGTTCCTGTCGTCGGATTCCAACGGGAGAGGTGTCCAAAGATCGGGCTCGACGAGACGGTTATGCAGAACTAAAAATTTTTCCAATCGGGCCGGATGGTACCAGCCTGGCTCCAAAAATGTGTATTTTGAACGATTTTCCCTTATTATTCCAGAATTTTTGTATGGCGGTGGTACCAAATTTTCCAGGAATTGGCAGCACAGCGGTAAGTTACTATTTATTTATCTATTTACACTAATTATTCTATTTAAATTTAATTGTTATTTATTAAAATTCAAAAATTTCGGCTTTTTTGTTTATTTTCAGGGAAGGGGTGGTTTTTATCCAGACGAAAATTGTATATCCAAATAGAAAATGACGAGCCGAATAAAATGATATATCACACGTCGACGTAGACACTATATATACTATGTACAAGGAATTTGTTATGTTTGTTTACTGAGCGCTTAGGTGGATTTTAATAGAAAATTACAAGTATGAAGAAATGCTCTGTCGGGCGAATTTTCGATGTTCCTGTCGTCGGATTCCAACGGGAGAGGTGTCCAAAGATCGGGCTCGACGAGACGGTTATGCAGAACTAAAAATTTTTCCAATCGGGCCGGATGGTACCAGCCTGGCTCCAAAAATGTGTATTTTGAACGATTTTCCCTTATTATTCCAGAATTTTTGTATGGCGGTGGTACCAAATTTTCCAGGAATTGGCAGCACAGCGGTAAGTTACTATTTATTTATCTATTTACACTAATTATTCTATTTAAATTTAATTGTTATTTATTAAAATTCAAAAATTTCGGCTTTTTTGTTTATTTTCAGGGAAGGGGTGGTTTTTATCCAGACGAAAATTGTATATCCAAATAGAAAATGACGAGCCGAATAAAATGATATATCACACGTCGACGTAGACACTATATATACTATGTACAAGGAATTTGTTATGTTTGTTTACTGAGCGCTTAGGTGGATTTTAATAGAAAATTACAAGTATGAAGAAATGCTCTGTCGGGCGAATTTTCGATGTTCCTGTCGTCGGATTCCAACGGGAGAGGTGTCCAAAGATCGGGCTCGACGAGACGGTTATGCAGAACTAAAAATTTTTCCAATCGGGCCGGATGGTACCAGCCTGGCTCCAAAAATGTGTATTTTGAACGATTTTCCCTTATTATTCCAGAATTTTTGTATGGCGGTGGTACCAAATTTTCCAGGAATTGGCAGCACAGCGGTAAGTTACTATTTATTTATCTATTTACACTAATTATTCTATTTAAATTTAATTGTTATTTATTAAAATTCAAAAATTTCGGCTTTTTTGTTTATTTTCAGGGAAGGGGTGGTTTTTATCCAGACGAAAATTGTATATCCAAATAGAAAATGACGAGCCGAATAAAATGATATATCACACGTCGACGTAGACACTATATATACTATGTACAAGGAATTTGTTATGTTTGTTTACTGAGCGCTTAGGTGGATTTTAATAGAAAATTACAAGTATGAAGAAATGCTCTGTCGGGCGAATTTTCGATGTTCCTGTCGTCGGATTCCAACGGGAGAGGTGTCCAAAGATCGGGCTCGACGAGACGGTTATGCAGAACTAAAAATTTTTCCAATCGGGCCGGATGGTACCAGCCTGGCTCCAAAAATGTGTATTTTGAACGATTTTCCCTTATTATTCCAGAATTTTTGTATGGCGGTGGTACCAAATTTTCCAGGAATTGGCAGCACAGCGGTAAGTTACTATTTATTTATCTATTTACACTAATTATTCTATTTAAATTTAATTGTTATTTATTAAAATTCAAAAATTTCGGCTTTTTTGTTTATTTTCAGGGAAGGGGTGGTTTTTATCCAGACGAAAATTGTATATCCAAATAGAAAATGACGAGCCGAATAAAATGATATATCACACGTCGACGTAGACACTATATATACTATGTACAAGGAATTTGTTATGTTTGTTTACTGAGCGCTTAGGTGGATTTTAATAGAAAATTACAAGTATGAAGAAATGCTCTGTCGGGCGAATTTTCGATGTTCCTGTCGTCGGATTCCAACGGGAGAGGTGTCCAAAGATCGGGCTCGACGAGACGGTTATGCAGAACTAAAAATTTTTCCAATCGGGCCGGATGGTACCAGCCTGGCTCCAAAAATGTGTATTTTGAACGATTTTCCCTTATTATTCCAGAATTTTTGTATGGCGGTGGTACCAAATTTTCCAGGAATTGGCAGCACAGCGGTAAGTTACTATTTATTTATCTATTTACACTAATTATTCTATTTAAATTTAATTGTTATTTATTAAAATTCAAAAATTTCGGCTTTTTTGTTTATTTTCAGGGAAGGGGTGGTTTTTATCCAGACGAAAATTGTATATCCAAATAGAAAATGACGAGCCGAATAAAATGATATATCACACGTCGACGTAGACACTATATATACTATGTACAAGGAATTTGTTATGTTTGTTTACTGAGCGCTTAGGTGGATTTTAATAGAAAATTACAAGTATGAAGAAATGCTCTGTCGGGCGAATTTTCGATGTTCCTGTCGTCGGATTCCAACGGGAGAGGTGTCCAAAGATCGGGCTCGACGAGACGGTTATGCAGAACTAAAAATTTTTCCAATCGGGCCGGATGGTACCAGCCTGGCTCCAAAAATGTGTATTTTGAACGATTTTCCCTTATTATTCCAGAATTTTTGTATGGCGGTGGTACCAAATTTTCCAGGAATTGGCAGCACAGCGGTAAGTTACTATTTATTTATCTATTTACACTAATTATTCTATTTAAATTTAATTGTTATTTATTAAAATTCAAAATTTCGGCTTTTTTGTTTATTTTCAGGGAAGGGGTGGTTTTTATCCAGACGAAAATTGTATATCCAAATAGAAAATGACGAGCCGAATAAAATGATATATCACACGTCGACGTAGACACTATATATACTATGTACAAGGAATTTGTTATGTTTGTTTACTGAGCGCTTAGGTGGATTTTAATAGAAAATTACAAGTATGAAGAAATGCTCTGTCGGGCGAATTTTCGATGTTCCTGTCGTCGGATTCCAACGGGAGAGGTGTCCAAAGATCGGGCTCGACGAGACGGTTATGCAGAACTAAAAATTTTTCCAATCGGGCCGGATGGTACCAGCCTGGCTCCAAAAATGTGTATTTTGAACGATTTTCCCTTATTATTCCAGAATTTTTGTATGGCGGTGGTACCAAATTTTCCAGGAATTGGCAGCACAGCGGTAAGTTACTATTTATTTATCTATTTACACTAATTATTCTATTTAAATTTAATTGTTATTTATTAAAATTCAAAAATTTCGGCTTTTTTGTTTATTTTCAGGGAAGGGGTGGTTTTTATCCAGACGAAAATTGTATATCCAAATAGAAAATGACGAGCCGAATAAAATGATATATCACACGTCGACGTAGACACTATATATACTATGTACAAGGAATTTGTTATGTTTGTTTACTGAGCGCTTAGGTGGATTTTAATAGAAAATTACAAGTATGAAGAAATGCTCTGTCGGGCGAATTTTCGATGTTCCTGTCGTCGGATTCCAACGGGAGAGGTGTCCAAAGATCGGGCTCGACGAGACGGTTATGCAGAACTAAAAATTTTTCCAATCGGGCCGGATGGTACCAGCCTGGCTCCAAAAATGTGTATTTTGAACGATTTTCCCTTATTATTCCAGAATTTTTGTATGGCGGTGGTACCAAATTTTCCAGGAATTGGCAGCACAGCGGTAAGTTACTATTTATTTATCTATTTACACTAATTATTCTATTTAAATTTAATTGTTATTTATTAAAATTCAAAAATTTCGGCTTTTTTGTTTATTTTCAGGGAAGGGGTGGTTTTTATCCAGACGAAAATTGTATATCCAAATAGAAAATGACGAGCCGAATAAAATGATATATCACACGTCGACGTAGACACTATATATACTATGTACAAGGAATTTGTTATGTTTGTTTACTGAGCGCTTAGGTGGATTTTAATAGAAAATTACAAGTATGAAGAAATGCTCTGTCGGGCGAATTTTCGATGTTCCTGTCGTCGGATTCCAACGGGAGAGGTGTCCAAAGATCGGGCTCGACGAGACGGTTATGCAGAACTAAAAATTTTTCCAATCGGGCCGGATGGTACCAGCCTGGCTCCAAAAATGTGTATTTTGAACGATTTTCCCTTATTATTCCAGAATTTTTGTATGGCGGTGGTACCAAATTTTCCAGGAATTGGCAGCACAGCGGTAAGTTACTATTTATTTATCTATTTACACTAATTATTCTATTTAAATTTAATTGTTATTTATTAAAATTCAAAATTTCGGCTTTTTTGTTTATTTTCAGGGAAGGGGTGGTTTTTATCCAGACGAAAATTGTATATCCAAATAGAAAATGACGAGCCGAATAAAATGATATATCACACGTCGACGTAGACACTATATATACTATGTACAAGGAATTTGTTATGTTTGTTTACTGAGCGCTTAGGTGGATTTTAATAGAAAATTACAAGTATGAAGAAATGCTCTGTCGGGCGAATTTTCGATGTTCCTGTCGTCGGATTCCAACGGGAGAGGTGTCCAAAGATCGGGCTCGACGAGACGGTTATGCAGAACTAAAAATTTTTCCAATCGGGCCGGATGGTACCAGCCTGGCTCCAAAAATGTGTATTTTGAACGATTTTCCCTTATTATTCCAGAATTTTTGTATGGCGGTGGTACCAAATTTTCCAGGAATTGGCAGCACAGCGGTAAGTTACTATTTATTTATCTATTTACACTAATTATTCTATTTAAATTTAATTGTTATTTATTAAAATTCAAAAATTTCGGCTTTTTTGTTTATTTTCAGGGAAGGGGTGGTTTTTATCCAGACGAAAATTGTATATCCAAATAGAAAATGACGAGCCGAATAAAATGATATATCACACGTCGACGTAGACACTATATATACTATGTACAAGGAATTTGTTATGTTTGTTTACTGAGCGCTTAGGTGGATTTTAATAGAAAATTACAAGTATGAAGAAATGCTCTGTCGGGCGAATTTTCGATGTTCCTGTCGTCGGATTCCAACGGGAGAGGTGTCCAAAGATCGGGCTCGACGAGACGGTTATGCAGAACTAAAAATTTTTCCAATCGGGCCGGATGGTACCAGCCTGGCTCCAAAAATGTGTATTTTGAACGATTTTCCCTTATTATTCCAGAATTTTTGTATGGCGGTGGTACCAAATTTTCCAGGAATTGGCAGCACAGCGGTAAGTTACTATTTATTTATCTATTTACACTAATTATTCTATTTAAATTTAATTGTTATTTATTAAAATTCAAAAATTTCGGCTTTTTTGTTTATTTTCAGGGAAGGGGTGGTTTTTATCCAGACGAAAATTGTATATCCAAATAGAAAATGACGAGCCGAATAAAATGATATATCACACGTCGACGTAGACACTATATATACTATGTACAAGGAATTTGTTATGTTTGTTTACTGAGCGCTTAGGTGGATTTTAATAGAAAATTACAAGTATGAAGAAATGCTCTGTCGGGCGAATTTTCGATGTTCCTGTCGTCGGATTCCAACGGGAGAGGTGTCCAAAGATCGGGCTCGACGAGACGGTTATGCAGAACTAAAAATTTTCCAATCGGGCCGGATGGTACCAGCCTGGCTCCAAAAATGTGTATTTTGAACGATTTTCCCTTATTATTCCAGAATTTTTGTATGGCGGTGGTACCAAATTTTCCAGGAATTGGCAGCACAGCGGTAAGTTACTATTTATTTATCTATTTACACTAATTATTCTATTTAAATTTAATTGTTATTTATTAAAATTCAAAAATTTCGGCTTTTTTGTTTATTTTCAGGGAAGGGGTGGTTTTTATCCAGACGAAAATTGTATATCCAAATAGAAAATGACGAGCCGAATAAAATGATATATCACACGTCGACGTAGACACTATATATACTATGTACAAGGAATTTGTTATGTTTGTTTACTGAGCGCTTAGGTGGATTTTAATAGAAAATTACAAGTATGAAGAAATGCTCTGTCGGGCGAATTTTCGATGTTCCTGTCGTCGGATTCCAACGGGAGAGGTGTCCAAAGATCGGGCTCGACGAGACGGTTATGCAGAACTAAAAATTTTTCCAATCGGGCCGGATGGTACCAGCCTGGCTCCAAAAATGTGTATTTTGAACGATTTTCCCTTATTATTCCAGAATTTTTGTATGGCGGTGGTACCAAATTTTCCAGGAATTGGCAGCACAGCGGTAAGTTACTATTTATTTATCTATTTACACTAATTATTCTATTTAAATTTAATTGTTATTTATTAAAATTCAAAATTTCGGCTTTTTTGTTTATTTTCAGGGAAGGGGTGGTTTTTATCCAGACGAAAATTGTATATCCAAATAGAAAATGACGAGCCGAATAAAATGATATATCACACGTCGACGTAGACACTATATATACTATGTACAAGGAATTTGTTATGTTTGTTTACTGAGCGCTTAGGTGGATTTTAATAGAAAATTACAAGTATGAAGAAATGCTCTGTCGGGCGAATTTTCGATGTTCCTGTCGTCGGATTCCAACGGGAGAGGTGTCCAAAGATCGGGCTCGACGAGACGGTTATGCAGAACTAAAAATTTTCCAATCGGGCCGGATGGTACCAGCCTGGCTCCAAAAATGTGTATTTTGAACGATTTTCCCTTATTATTCCAGAATTTTTGTATGGCGGTGGTACCAAATTTTCCAGGAATTGGCAGCACAGCGGTAAGTTACTATTTATTTATCTATTTACACTAATTATTCTATTTAAATTTAATTGTTATTTATTAAAATTCAAAAATTTCGGCTTTTTTGTTTATTTTCAGGGAAGGGGTGGTTTTTATCCAGACGAAAATTGTATATCCAAATAGAAAATGACGAGCCGAATAAAATGATATATCACACGTCGACGTAGACACTATATATACTATGTACAAGGAATTTGTTATGTTTGTTTACTGAGCGCTTAGGTGGATTTTAATAGAAAATTACAAGTATGAAGAAATGCTCTGTCGGGCGAATTTTCGATGTTCCTGTCGTCGGATTCCAACGGGAGAGGTGTCCAAAGATCGGGCTCGACGAGACGGTTATGCAGAACTAAAAATTTTTCCAATCGGGCCGGATGGTACCAGCCTGGCTCCAAAAATGTGTATTTTGAACGATTTTCCCTTATTATTCCAGAATTTTTGTATGGCGGTGGTACCAAATTTTCCAGGAATTGGCAGCACAGCGGTAAGTTACTATTTATTTATCTATTTACACTAATTATTCTATTTAAATTTAATTGTTATTTATTAAAATTCAAAAATTTCGGCTTTTTTGTTTATTTTCAGGGAAGGGGTGGTTTTTATCCAGACGAAAATTGTATATCCAAATAGAAAATGACGAGCCGAATAAAATGATATATCACACGTCGACGTAGACACTATATATACTATGTACAAGGAATTTGTTATGTTTGTTTACTGAGCGCTTAGGTGGATTTTAATAGAAAATTACAAGTATGAAGAAATGCTCTGTCGGGCGAATTTTCGATGTTCCTGTCGTCGGATTCCAACGGGAGAGGTGTCCAAAGATCGGGCTCGACGAGACGGTTATGCAGAACTAAAAATTTTTCCAATCGGGCCGGATGGTACCAGCCTGGCTCCAAAAATGTGTATTTTGAACGATTTTCCCTTATTATTCCAGAATTTTTGTATGGCGGTGGTACCAAATTTTCCAGGAATTGGCAGCACAGCGGTAAGTTACTATTTATTTATCTATTTACACTAATTATTCTATTTAAATTTAATTGTTATTTATTAAAATTCAAAAATTTCGGCTTTTTTGTTTATTTTCAGGGAAGGGGTGGTTTTTATCCAGACGAAAATTGTATATCCAAATAGAAAATGACGAGCCGAATAAAATGATATATCACACGTCGACGTAGACACTATATATACTATGTACAAGGAATTTGTTATGTTTGTTTACTGAGCGCTTAGGTGGATTTTAATAGAAAATTACAAGTATGAAGAAATGCTCTGTCGGGCGAATTTTCGATGTTCCTGTCGTCGGATTCCAACGGGAGAGGTGTCCAAAGATCGGGCTCGACGAGACGGTTATGCAGAACTAAAATTTTTCCAATCGGGCCGGATGGTACCAGCCTGGCTCCAAAAATGTGTATTTTGAACGATTTTCCCTTATTATTCCAGAATTTTTGTATGGCGGTGGTACCAAATTTTCCAGGAATTGGCAGCACAGCGGTAAGTTACTATTTATTTATCTATTTACACTAATTATTCTATTTAAATTTAATTGTTATTTATTAAAATTCAAAATTTCGGCTTTTTTGTTTATTTTCAGGGAAGGGGTGGTTTTTATCCAGACGAAAATTGTATATCCAAATAGAAAATGACGAGCCGAATAAAATGATATATCACACGTCGACGTAGACACTATATATACTATGTACAAGGAATTTGTTATGTTTGTTTACTGAGCGCTTAGGTGGATTTTAATAGAAAATTACAAGTATGAAGAAATGCTCTGTCGGGCGAATTTTCGATGTTCCTGTCGTCGGATTCCAACGGGAGAGGTGTCCAAAGATCGGCTCGACGAGACGGTTATGCAGAACTAAAAATTTTTCCAATCGGGCCGGATGGTACCAGCCTGGCTCCAAAAATGTGTATTTTGAACGATTTTCCCTTATTATTCCAGAATTTTTGTATGGCGGTGGTACCAAATTTTCCAGGAATTGGCAGCACAGCGGTAAGTTACTATTTATTTATCTATTTACACTAATTATTCTATTTAAATTTAATTGTTATTTATTAAAATTCAAAAATTTCGGCTTTTTTGTTTATTTTCAGGGAAGGGTGGTTTTTATCCAGACGAAAATTGTATATCCAAATAGAAAATGACGAGCCGAATAAAATGATATATCACACGTCGACGTAGACACTATATATACTATGTACAAGGAATTTGTTATGTTTGTTTACTGAGCGCTTAGGTGGATTTTAATAGAAAATTACAAGTATGAAGAAATGCTCTGTCGGGCGAATTTTCGATGTTTCCTGTCGTCGGATTCCAACGGGAGAGGTGTCCAAAGATCGGGCTCGACGAGACGGTTATGCAGAACTAAAAATTTTTCCAATCGGGCCGGATGGTACCAGCCTGGCTCCAAAAATGTGTATTTTGAACGATTTTCCCTTATTATTCCAGAATTTTTGTATGGCGGTGGTACCAAATTTTCCAGGAATTGGCAGCACAGCGGTAAGTTACTATTTATTTATCTATTTACACTAATTATTCTATTTAAATTTAATTGTTATTTATTAAAATTCAAAAATTTCGGCTTTTTTGTTTATTTTCAGGGAAGGGGTGGTTTTTATCCAGACGAAAATTGTATATCCAAATAGAAAATGACGAGCCGAATAAAATGATATATCACACGTCGACGTAGACACTATATATACTATGTACAAGGAATTTGTTATGTTTGTTTACTGAGCGCTTAGGTGGATTTTAATAGAAAATTACAAGTATGAAGAAATGCTCTGTCGGGCGAATTTTCGATGTTCCTGTCGTCGGATTCCAACGGGAGAGGTGTCCAAAGATCGGGCTCGACGAGACGGTTATGCAGAACTAAAAATTTTTCCAATCGGGCCGGATGGTACCAGCCTGGCTCCAAAAATGTGTATTTTGAACGATTTTCCCTTATTATTCCAGAATTTTTGTATGGCGGTGGTACCAAATTTTCCAGGAATTGGCAGCACAGCGGTAAGTTACTATTTATTTATCTATTTACACTAATTATTCTATTTAAATTTAATTGTTATTTATTAAAATTCAAAAATTTCGGCTTTTTTGTTTATTTTCAGGGAAGGGGTGGTTTTTATCCAGACGAAAATTGTATATCCAAATAGAAAATGACGAGCCGAATAAAATGATATATCACACGTCGACGTAGACACTATATATACTATGTACAAGGAATTTGTTATGTTTGTTTACTGAGCGCTTAGGTGGATTTTAATAGAAAATTACAAGTATGAAGAAATGCTCTGTCGGGCGAATTTTCGATGTTCCTGTCGTCGGATTCCAACGGGAGAGGTGTCCAAAGATCGGGCTCGACGAGACGGTTATGCAGAACTAAAAATTTTTCCAATCGGGCCGGATGGTACCAGCCTGGCTCCAAAAATGTGTATTTTGAACGATTTTCCCTTATTATTCCAGAATTTTTGTATGGCGGTGGTACCAAATTTTCCAGGAATTGGCAGCACAGCGGTAAGTTACTATTTATTTATCTATTTACACTAATTATTCTATTTAAATTTAATTGTTATTTATTAAAATTCAAAAATTTCGGCTTTTTTGTTTATTTTCAGGGAAGGGGTGGTTTTTATCCAGACGAAAATTGTATATCCAAATAGAAAATGACGAGCCGAATAAAATGATATATCACACGTCGACGTAGACACTATATATACTATGTACAAGGAATTTGTTATGTTTGTTTACTGAGCGCTTAGGTGGATTTTAATAGAAAATTACAAGTATGAAGAAATGCTCTGTCGGGCGAATTTTCGATGTTCCTGTCGTCGGATTCCAACGGGAGAGGTGTCCAAAGATCGGGCTCGACGAGACGGTTATGCAGAACTAAAAATTTTTCCAATCGGGCCGGATGGTACCAGCCTGGCTCCAAAAATGTGTATTTTGAACGATTTTCCCTTATTATTCCAGAATTTTTGTATGGCGGTGGTACCAAATTTTCCAGGAATTGGCAGCACAGCGGTAAGTTACTATTTATTTATCTATTTACACTAATTATTCTATTTAAATTTAATTGTTATTTATTAAAATTCAAAAATTTCGGCTTTTTTGTTTATTTTCAGGGAAGGGGTGGTTTTTATCCAGACGAAAATTGTATATCCAAATAGAAAATGACGAGCCGAATAAAATGATATATCACACGTCGACGTAGACACTATATATACTATGTACAAGGAATTTGTTATGTTTGTTTACTGAGCGCTTAGGTGGATTTTAATAGAAAATTACAAGTATGAAGAAATGCTCTGTCGGGCGAATTTTCGATGTTCCTGTCGTCGGATTCCAACGGGAGAGGTGTCCAAAGATCGGGCTCGACGAGACGGTTATGCAGAACTAAAAATTTTTCCAATCGGGCCGGATGGTACCAGCCTGGCTCCAAAAATGTGTATTTTGAACGATTTTCCCTTATTATTCCAGAATTTTTGTATGGCGGTGGTACCAAATTTTCCAGGAATTGGCAGCACAGCGGTAAGTTACTATTTATTTATCTATTTACACTAATTATTCTATTTAAATTTAATTGTTATTTATTAAAATTCAAAAATTTCGGCTTTTTTGTTTATTTTCAGGGAAGGGGTGGTTTTTATCCAGACGAAAATTGTATATCCAAATAGAAAATGACGAGCCGAATAAAATGATATATCACACGTCGACGTAGACACTATATATACTATGTACAAGGAATTTGTTATGTTTGTTTACTGAGCGCTTAGGTGGATTTTAATAGAAAATTACAAGTATGAAGAAATGCTCTGTCGGGCGAATTTTCGATGTTCCTGTCGTCGGATTCCAACGGGAGAGGTGTCCAAAGATCGGGCTCGACGAGACGGTTATGCAGAACTAAAAATTTTTCCAATCGGGCCGGATGGTACCAGCCTGGCTCCAAAAATGTGTATTTTGAACGATTTTCCCTTATTATTCCAGAATTTTTGTATGGCGGTGGTACCAAATTTTCCAGGAATTGGCAGCACAGCGGTAAGTTACTATTTATTTATCTATTTACACTAATTATTCTATTTAAATTTAATTGTTATTTATTAAAATTCAAAAATTTCGGCTTTTTTGTTTATTTTCAGGGAAGGGGTGGTTTTTATCCAGACGAAAATTGTATATCCAAATAGAAAATGACGAGCCGAATAAAATGATATATCACACGTCGACGTAGACACTATATATACTATGTACAAGGAATTTGTTATGTTTGTTTACTGAGCGCTTAGGTGGATTTTAATAGAAAATTACAAGTATGAAGAAATGCTCTGTCGGGCGAATTTTCGATGTTCCTGTCGTCGGATTCCAACGGGAGAGGTGTCCAAAGATCGGGCTCGACGAGACGGTTATGCAGAACTAAAAATTTTTCCAATCGGGCCGGATGGTACCAGCCTGGCTCCAAAAATGTGTATTTTGAACGATTTTCCCTTATTATTCCAGAATTTTTGTATGGCGGTGGTACCAAATTTTCCAGGAATTGGCAGCACAGCGGTAAGTTACTATTTATTTATCTATTTACACTAATTATTCTATTTAAATTTAATTGTTATTTATTAAAATTCAAAAATTTCGGCTTTTTTGTTTATTTTCAGGGAAGGGGTGGTTTTTATCCAGACGAAAATTGTATATCCAAATAGAAAATGACGAGCCGAATAAAATGATATATCACACGTCGACGTAGACACTATATATACTATGTACAAGGAATTTGTTATGTTTGTTTACTGAGCGCTTAGGTGGATTTTAATAGAAAATTACAAGTATGAAGAAATGCTCTGTCGGGCGAATTTTCGATGTTCCTGTCGTCGGATTCCAACGGGAGAGGTGTCCAAAGATCGGGCTCGACGAGACGGTTATGCAGAACTAAAAATTTTTCCAATCGGGCCGGATGGTACCAGCCTGGCTCCAAAAATGTGTATTTTGAACGATTTTCCCTTATTATTCCAGAATTTTTGTATGGCGGTGGTACCAAATTTTCCAGGAATTGGCAGCACAGCGGTAAGTTACTATTTATTTATCTATTTACACTAATTATTCTATTTAAATTTAATTGTTATTTATTAAAATTCAAAAATTTCGGCTTTTTTGTTTATTTTCAGGGAAGGGGTGGTTTTTATCCAGACGAAAATTGTATATCCAAATAGAAAATGACGAGCCGAATAAAATGATATATCACACGTCGACGTAGACACTATATATACTATGTACAAGGAATTTGTTATGTTTGTTTACTGAGCGCTTAGGTGGATTTTAATAGAAAATTACAAGTATGAAGAAATGCTCTGTCGGGCGAATTTTCGATGTTCCTGTCGTCGGATTCCAACGGGAGAGGTGTCCAAAGATCGGGCTCGACGAGACGGTTATGCAGAACTAAAAATTTTTCCAATCGGGCCGGATGGTACCAGCCTGGCTCCAAAAATGTGTATTTTGAACGATTTTCCCTTATTATTCCAGAATTTTTGTATGGCGGTGGTACCAAATTTTCCAGGAATTGGCAGCACAGCGGTAAGTTACTATTTATTTATCTATTTACACTAATTATTCTATTTAAATTTAATTGTTATTTATTAAAATTCAAAAATTTCGGCTTTTTTGTTTATTTTCAGGGAAGGGGTGGTTTTTATCCAGACGAAAATTGTATATCCAAATAGAAAATGACGAGCCGAATAAAATGATATATCACACGTCGACGTAGACACTATATATACTATGTACAAGGAATTTGTTATGTTTGTTTACTGAGCGCTTAGGTGGATTTTAATAGAAAATTACAAGTATGAAGAAATGCTCTGTCGGGCGAATTTTCGATGTTCCTGTCGTCGGATTCCAACGGGAGAGGTGTCCAAAGATCGGGCTCGACGAGACGGTTATGCAGAACTAAAAATTTTTCCAATCGGGCCGGATGGTACCAGCCTGGCTCCAAAAATGTGTATTTTGAACGATTTTCCCTTATTATTCCAGAATTTTTGTATGGCGGTGGTACCAAATTTTCCAGGAATTGGCAGCACAGCGGTAAGTTACTATTTATTTATCTATTTACACTAATTATTCTATTTAAATTTAATTGTTATTTATTAAAATTCAAAAATTTCGGCTTTTTTGTTTATTTTCAGGGAAGGGGTGGTTTTTATCCAGACGAAAATTGTATATCCAAATAGAAAATGACGAGCCGAATAAAATGATATATCACACGTCGACGTAGACACTATATATACTATGTACAAGGAATTTGTTATGTTTGTTTACTGAGCGCTTAGGTGGATTTTAATAGAAAATTACAAGTATGAAGAAATGCTCTGTCGGGCGAATTTTCGATGTTCCTGTCGTCGGATTCCAACGGGAGAGGTGTCCAAAGATCGGGCTCGACGAGACGGTTATGCAGAACTAAAAATTTTTCCAATCGGGCCGGATGGTACCAGCCTGGCTCCAAAAATGTGTATTTTGAACGATTTTCCCTTATTATTCCAGAATTTTTGTATGGCGGTGGTACCAAATTTTCCAGGAATTGGCAGCACAGCGGTAAGTTACTATTTATTTATCTATTTACACTAATTATTCTATTTAAATTTAATTGTTATTTATTAAAATTCAAAAATTTCGGCTTTTTTGTTTATTTTCAGGGAAGGGGTGGTTTTTATCCAGACGAAAATTGTATATCCAAATAGAAAATGACGAGCCGAATAAAATGATATATCACACGTCGACGTAGACACTATATATACTATGTACAAGGAATTTGTTATGTTTGTTTACTGAGCGCTTAGGTGGATTTTAATAGAAAATTACAAGTATGAAGAAATGCTCTGTCGGGCGAATTTTCGATGTTCCTGTCGTCGGATTCCAACGGGAGAGGTGTCCAAAGATCGGGCTCGACGAGACGGTTATGCAGAACTAAAAATTTTTCCAATCGGGCCGGATGGTACCAGCCTGGCTCCAAAAATGTGTATTTTGAACGATTTTCCCTTATTATTCCAGAATTTTTGTATGGCGGTGGTACCAAATTTTCCAGGAATTGGCAGCACAGCGGTAAGTTACTATTTATTTATCTATTTACACTAATTATTCTATTTAAATTTAATTGTTATTTATTAAAATTCAAAAATTTCGGCTTTTTTGTTTATTTTCAGGGAAGGGGTGGTTTTTATCCAGACGAAAATTGTATATCCAAATAGAAAATGACGAGCCGAATAAAATGATATATCACACGTCGACGTAGACACTATATATACTATGTACAAGGAATTTGTTATGTTTGTTTACTGAGCGCTTAGGTGGATTTTAATAGAAAATTACAAGTATGAAGAAATGCTCTGTCGGGCGAATTTTCGATGTTCCTGTCGTCGGATTCCAACGGGAGAGGTGTCCAAAGATCGGGCTCGACGAGACGGTTATGCAGAACTAAAAATTTTTCCAATCGGGCCGGATGGTACCAGCCTGGCTCCAAAAATGTGTATTTTGAACGATTTTCCCTTATTATTCCAGAATTTTTGTATGGCGGTGGTACCAAATTTTCCAGGAATTGGCAGCACAGCGGTAAGTTACTATTTATTTATCTATTTACACTAATTATTCTATTTAAATTTAATTGTTATTTATTAAAATTCAAAAATTTCGGCTTTTTTGTTTATTTTCAGGGAAGGGGTGGTTTTTATCCAGACGAAAATTGTATATCCAAATAGAAAATGACGAGCCGAATAAAATGATATATCACACGTCGACGTAGACACTATATATACTATGTACAAGGAATTTGTTATGTTTGTTTACTGAGCGCTTAGGTGGATTTTAATAGAAAATTACAAGTATGAAGAAATGCTCTGTCGGGCGAATTTTCGATGTTCCTGTCGTCGGATTCCAACGGGAGAGGTGTCCAAAGATCGGGCTCGACGAGACGGTTATGCAGAACTAAAAATTTTTCCAATCGGGCCGGATGGTACCAGCCTGGCTCCAAAAATGTGTATTTTGAACGATTTTCCCTTATTATTCCAGAATTTTTGTATGGCGGTGGTACCAAATTTTCCAGGAATTGGCAGCACAGCGGTAAGTTACTATTTATTTATCTATTTACACTAATTATTCTATTTAAATTTAATTGTTATTTATTAAAATTCAAAAATTTCGGCTTTTTTGTTTATTTTCAGGGAAGGGGTGGTTTTTATCCAGACGAAAATTGTATATCCAAATAGAAAATGACGAGCCGAATAAAATGATATATCACACGTCGACGTAGACACTATATATACTATGTACAAGGAATTTGTTATGTTTGTTTACTGAGCGCTTAGGTGGATTTTAATAGAAAATTACAAGTATGAAGAAATGCTCTGTCGGGCGAATTTTCGATGTTCCTGTCGTCGGATTCCAACGGGAGAGGTGTCCAAAGATCGGGCTCGACGAGACGGTTATGCAGAACTAAAAATTTTTCCAATCGGGCCGGATGGTACCAGCCTGGCTCCAAAAATGTGTATTTTGAACGATTTTCCCTTATTATTCCAGAATTTTTGTATGGCGGTGGTACCAAATTTTCCAGGAATTGGCAGCACAGCGGTAAGTTACTATTTATTTATCTATTTACACTAATTATTCTATTTAAATTTAATTGTTATTTATTAAAATTCAAAAATTTCGGCTTTTTTGTTTATTTTCAGGGAAGGGGTGGTTTTTATCCAGACGAAAATTGTATATCCAAATAGAAAATGACGAGCCGAATAAAATGATATATCACACGTCGACGTAGACACTATATATACTATGTACAAGGAATTTGTTATGTTTGTTTACTGAGCGCTTAGGTGGATTTTAATAGAAAATTACAAGTATGAAGAAATGCTCTGTCGGGCGAATTTTCGATGTTCCTGTCGTCGGATTCCAACGGGAGAGGTGTCCAAAGATCGGGCTCGACGAGACGGTTATGCAGAACTAAAAATTTTTCCAATCGGGCCGGATGGTACCAGCCTGGCTCCAAAAATGTGTATTTTGAACGATTTTCCCTTATTATTCCAGAATTTTTGTATGGCGGTGGTACCAAATTTTCCAGGAATTGGCAGCACAGCGGTAAGTTACTATTTATTTATCTATTTACACTAATTATTCTATTTAAATTTAATTGTTATTTATTAAAATTCAAAAATTTCGGCTTTTTTGTTTATTTTCAGGGAAGGGGTGGTTTTTATCCAGACGAAAATTGTATATCCAAATAGAAAATGACGAGCCGAATAAAATGATATATCACACGTCGACGTAGACACTATATATACTATGTACAAGGAATTTGTTATGTTTGTTTACTGAGCGCTTAGGTGGATTTTAATAGAAAATTACAAGTATGAAGAAATGCTCTGTCGGGCGAATTTTCGATGTTCCTGTCGTCGGATTCCAACGGGAGAGGTGTCCAAAGATCGGGCTCGACGAGACGGTTATGCAGAACTAAAAATTTTTCCAATCGGGCCGGATGGTACCAGCCTGGCTCCAAAAATGTGTATTTTGAACGATTTTCCCTTATTATTCCAGAATTTTTGTATGGCGGTGGTACCAAATTTTCCAGGAATTGGCAGCACAGCGGTAAGTTACTATTTATTTATCTATTTACACTAATTATTCTATTTAAATTTAATTGTTATTTATTAAAATTCAAAAATTTCGGCTTTTTTGTTTATTTTCAGGGAAGGGGTGGTTTTTATCCAGACGAAAATTGTATATCCAAATAGAAAATGACGAGCCGAATAAAATGATATATCACACGTCGACGTAGACACTATATATACTATGTACAAGGAATTTGTTATGTTTGTTTACTGAGCGCTTAGGTGGATTTTAATAGAAAATTACAAGTATGAAGAAATGCTCTGTCGGGCGAATTTTCGATGTTCCTGTCGTCGGATTCCAACGGGAGAGGTGTCCAAAGATCGGGCTCGACGAGACGGTTATGCAGAACTAAAAATTTTTCCAATCGGGCCGGATGGTACCAGCCTGGCTCCAAAAATGTGTATTTTGAACGATTTTCCCTTATTATTCCAGAATTTTTGTATGGCGGTGGTACCAAATTTTCCAGGAATTGGCAGCACAGCGGTAAGTTACTATTTATTTATCTATTTACACTAATTATTCTATTTAAATTTAATTGTTATTTATTAAAATTCAAAAATTTCGGCTTTTTTGTTTATTTTCAGGGAAGGGGTGGTTTTTATCCAGACGAAAATTGTATATCCAAATAGAAAATGACGAGCCGAATAAAATGATATATCACACGTCGACGTAGACACTATATATACTATGTACAAGGAATTTGTTATGTTTGTTTACTGAGCGCTTAGGTGGATTTTAATAGAAAATTACAAGTATGAAGAAATGCTCTGTCGGGCGAATTTTCGATGTTCCTGTCGTCGGATTCCAACGGGAGAGGTGTCCAAAGATCGGGCTCGACGAGACGGTTATGCAGAACTAAAAATTTTTCCAATCGGGCCGGATGGTACCAGCCTGGCTCCAAAAATGTGTATTTTGAACGATTTTCCCTTATTATTCCAGAATTTTTGTATGGCGGTGGTACCAAATTTTCCAGGAATTGGCAGCACAGCGGTAAGTTACTATTTATTTATCTATTTACACTAATTATTCTATTTAAATTTAATTGTTATTTATTAAAATTCAAAAATTTCGGCTTTTTTGTTTATTTTCAGGGAAGGGGTGGTTTTTATCCAGACGAAAATTGTATATCCAAATAGAAAATGACGAGCCGAATAAAATGATATATCACACGTCGACGTAGACACTATATATACTATGTACAAGGAATTTGTTATGTTTGTTTACTGAGCGCTTAGGTGGATTTTAATAGAAAATTACAAGTATGAAGAAATGCTCTGTCGGGCGAATTTTCGATGTTCCTGTCGTCGGATTCCAACGGGAGAGGTGTCCAAAGATCGGGCTCGACGAGACGGTTATGCAGAACTAAAAATTTTTCCAATCGGGCCGGATGGTACCAGCCTGGCTCCAAAAATGTGTATTTTGAACGATTTTCCCTTATTATTCCAGAATTTTTGTATGGCGGTGGTACCAAATTTTCCAGGAATTGGCAGCACAGCGGTAAGTTACTATTTATTTATCTATTTACACTAATTATTCTATTTAAATTTAATTGTTATTTATTAAAATTCAAAAATTTCGGCTTTTTTGTTTATTTTCAGGGAAGGGGTGGTTTTTATCCAGACGAAAATTGTATATCCAAATAGAAAATGACGAGCCGAATAAAATGATATATCACACGTCGACGTAGACACTATATATACTATGTACAAGGAATTTGTTATGTTTGTTTACTGAGCGCTTAGGTGGATTTTAATAGAAAATTACAAGTATGAAGAAATGCTCTGTCGGGCGAATTTTCGATGTTCCTGTCGTCGGATTCCAACGGGAGAGGTGTCCAAAGATCGGGCTCGACGAGACGGTTATGCAGAACTAAAAATTTTTCCAATCGGGCCGGATGGTACCAGCCTGGCTCCAAAAATGTGTATTTTGAACGATTTTCCCTTATTATTCCAGAATTTTTGTATGGCGGTGGTACCAAATTTTCCAGGAATTGGCAGCACAGCGGTAAGTTACTATTTATTTATCTATTTACACTAATTATTCTATTTAAATTTAATTGTTATTTATTAAAATTCAAAAATTTCGGCTTTTTTGTTTATTTTCAGGGAAGGGGTGGTTTTTATCCAGACGAAAATTGTATATCCAAATAGAAAATGACGAGCCGAATAAAATGATATATCACACGTCGACGTAGACACTATATATACTATGTACAAGGAATTTTCGGTTAGGTTAGGTTAGGTTAGGTTAGGTTAGGTTAGGTTAGGTTAGGTTAGGTTAGGTTAGGTTAGGTTAGGTTAGGTTAGGTTAGGTTAGGTTAGGTTAGGTTAGGTTAGGTTAGGTTAGGTTAGGTTAGGTTAGGTTAGGTTAGGTTAGGTTAGGTTAGGTTAGGTTAGGTTAGGTTAGGTTAGGTTAGGTTAGGTTAGGTTAGGTTAGGTTAGGTTAGGTTAGGTTAGGTTAGGTTAGGTTAGGTTAGGTTAGGTTAGGTTAGGTTAGGTTAGGTTAGGTTAGGTTAGGTTAGGTTAGGTTAGGTTAGGTTAGGTTAGGTTAGGTTAGGTTAGGTTAGGTTAGGTTAGGTTAGGTTAGGTTAGGTTAGGTTAGGTTAGGTTAGGTTAGGTTAGGTTAGGTTAGGTTAGGTTAGGTTAGGTTAGGTTAGGTTAGGTTAGGTTAGGTTAGGTTAGGTTAGGTTAGGTTAGGTTAGGTTAGGTTAGGTTAGGTTAGGTTAGGTTAGGTTAGGTTAGGTTAGGTTAGGTTAGGTTAGGTTAGGTTAGGTTAGGTTAGGTTAGGTTAGGTTAGGTTAGGTTAGGTTAGGTTAGGTTAGGTTAGGTTAGGTTAGGTTAGGTTAGGTTAGGTTAGGTTAGGTTAGGTTAGGTTAGGTTAGGTTAGGTTAGGTTAGGTTAGGTTAGGTTAGGTTAGGTTAGGTTAGGTTAGGTTAGGTTAGGTTAGGTTAGGTTAGGTTAGGTTAGGTTAGGTTAGGTTAGGTTAGGTTAGGTTAGGTTAGGTTAGGTTAGGTTAGGTTAGGTTAGGTTAGGTTAGGTTAGGTTAGGTTAGGTTAGGTTAGGTTAGGTTAGGTTAGGTTAGGTTAGGTTAGGTTAGGTTAGGTTAGGTTAGGTTAGGTTAGGTTAGGTTAGGTTAGGTTAGGTTAGGTTAGGTTAGGTTAGGTTAGGTTAGGTTAGGTTAGGTTAGGTTAGGTTAGGTTAGGTTAGGTTAGGTTAGGTTAGGTTAGGTTAGGTTAGGTTAGGTTAGGTTAGGTTAGGTTAGGTTAGGTTAGGTTAGGTTAGGTTAGGTTAGGTTAGGTTAGGTTAGGTTAGGTTAGGTTAGGTTAGGTTAGGTTAGGTTAGGTTAGGTTAGGTTAGGTTAGGTTAGGTTAGGTTAGGTTAGGTTAGGTTAGGTTAGGTTAGGTTAGGTTAGGTTAGGTTAGGTTAGGTTAGGTTAGGTTAGGTTAGGTTAGGTTAGGTTAGGTTAGGTTAGGTTAGGTTAGGTTAGGTTAGGTTAGGTTAGGTTAGGTTAGGTTAGGTTAGGTTAGGTTAGGTTAGGTTAGGTTAGGTTAGGTTAGGTTAGGTTAGGTTAGGTTAGGTTAGGTTAGGTTAGGTTAGGTTAGGTTAGGTTAGGTTAGGTTAGGTTAGGTTAGGTTAGGTTAGGTTAGGTTAGGTTCCCCCCCATGGTTCCAAGCCTTGTCGTGGCGGGGGGGCTTAGTACCTGGGGTGCAAGCCAGCACCTTGGAGAACTAATTGGACCGCGGTGGCTGCTCTCAGTACCCCTCTTAATAGAAGAGGAGACAGGAGATGCAGAAGCGCCCTTGGCGCTTGAGCACACAGTGCTTAAGGGAGCTAGGCTCGTGGGATGGTGGTCCTATAAGCTAATTGGACCGAAACGCTCCTCCCTGTCCTTCTGCTCGCAGACGGACGGTGGATGTGGAGTAAGCGCGGGCAACGCTGGCACTAACCCTGTCGGCCTGCTCGTGATATCGTAAATCCAGGGGAGGTGTCGTTGTCACGTCTAGCGGCCAATGATCCTGGATCCGAGGGCCTTGCCTTAACCGGCCGGGCCGCGAGGAAGATAACCTCTATAAAAAATTCCCCGAACCTCAAGCGGAGACGCACCGTGAGGAGGTTTGCAGACCGGCATAAAGTCGGGATGTATGGCTGACGGGCTTATCAGTCGCTAGTGTGGACCCCGCCCGGGTACCGGCCGACCCCCGGGGCGCGATAACGTAGGCGCCTTTTAGGCAGTTTTTAGAAAGTTTCTACTCGTGGGAACAAAAATGGAAGACAAAACTAAAAAACAAAAACAAAAACCTTTTGACGGAAAGAAGGAGGGCCGAGAAGGCCAAGACGACGATAGGGAGAGCCGTGAAGGCTATAAAGAGGAGGTGGGCCATGAAGGCCTGGAAAAGAAGAAAGAAGGAAGTGGCTGTGAAGGCCAAGTGAAGAGTAAAAGTGCTGCGTTAGTGCCAGTGGTCCGTTTAACGCGACTACGCACTGACAGTGGTGCTTATGCGTCAGATGTGTCAAGAGCCCCGTCGCCAATGAACGTGGAGTGCTTAGGACGCAAACGACCAAGAAGCAAAGAGAATTTGGTGCTGGAGAACTCCGGGTACTCTAGCAGCGAATCGGACGTCCGGTCGGGGGCTCCTAAAAGCGGAGCAAAACGTGGTCGGGGCAAGCAAGCCCTATTTAGAAAGGAGCCCCCACACCAGTCGTGTGAAGAGGAAGTGGCGGAAATGGCCCGAAAACTCAGAGCCCCTCCGCCGGCGCTACTGCCAGCAGAAACATCTGAGCTGGACGCAGAGGCGCTCAGTAAGAGGGCAGAGGATGGCCTTCAGGTTATTATGAAAATAGCGGCTAAGTCCGGTAACTTAAAGGGAACATTTGTGAGAGCCCTAAAGGATGCAACGGTCGCTATTAGAGAGACAGTGCTAGCCCTCAAGACACGGACAGTCACGGATGAGACGTCAACGCTGCGGGCCGATAACGATCGCCTAAAGGCTGAGCTCGCAGCTCTTCGGGGGGAATTCGCGGCCTTAAGAGAGGACCTGGTACGCCCCGCACAACCGACCCCAGAAGAAAGGGCAAGGATGGACGGTGAGTTCAGAAAGTCGATTATGCTCGAAATCGGTGGCATGTTCGACGCGAAGCTGGCTGGGATCGAGAGTCGCCTGCTCCCTGAGAAGAGTCTTCGGCCTCCATTGGCCGCAAGAGTAGTCGCCCCCTCAACGGCTTCTGCTCCTAACAATGCAGCAACGGTGCTACCGCAGAAGCCAATTCCCTCCAAGGGCAAGGATAGAAGCGTTGCACCTAATCCTCGAGTCGGAACTCCAAAAATGCCGCCACCAACGCCACTGCCAGTACAAGATTCCCTGGCAGAAGAAGGTTGGACGCAGGTCAGGAAAAAGAAGAGAGGAGGTAGGAAAAAGTCTAAAGGAACGACACTTGCGCCTGCACCTGCATCTGCACCTACACCTGCAGCAAACGCTCCTGTCCCCTACACATCTGCTCCCAAGCAAAAGACGGCCAAACCGCAGCCTAAAAAGCTCCGCCCACCCAGGTCTGCAGCCGTTGTAATAACGCTGCAACCTGATGCAGTCGAAAGGGGTACTACATATGCTGATATCCTCACACAGGCTAAACAACGCATATCCATTACCGATCTGGGGATATCAGCTCTCAAATGTAGAAAGACGGCTACCGGAGCGCGCATCTTAGAGTTGCCTAAGGCGGTAAGCGGAGAGAAGGCGGACCTTTTCGCCAAAAAGTTGGCTGAAGCACTACCGGCCGACACCGTTCGGATTGCCAGACCCGTAAAATGCGCGGATCTTAGAATCAGCGGCCTCGATGATTCCGTGACGGTGGCTGAAGTTGTTGAGGCCGTGGCGCGAGTCGGGGGATGTGAAGCGGATGCTATAAGGGCAGGTGTAATTCGACGCACGGATTTGGGGCAGGGTACATTATTTCTGCGCTGCCCTATAACTGCAGCTAAGACAGTATCAAGTTCGAGATTACTCGTGGGTTGGGTCTCGGCACAGGTTCGGGTTCTCCCTGCTAGACCTATGAGGTGTTTTCGCTGCCTGGATGTGGGACATGTACGTTGCGCGTGTACGTCCGAGGTAGACCGCAGCGACGAATGTTTCCGTTGTGGAACGAAAGGACACAAGTCGGCTGTCTGCTCTGCTGCCCCACACTGCTCTCTGTGTGCCGCGGCTGGACGACCAGCCGAGCATCGATCTGGTGCCAAGTCGTGCGGAGCCACAAAAATGAGTAAGAGGAAGCGCGTGGTGGCCTTAAGGAATCAGGCCGCGCCGCCTGTGGTTGCAGCTGCGTCTTCTGAGACGCCGCCAGAGGAAGCGATGGAAACAAAATAATGGCCCTAGCGGGCCGCATCCATCGCTTCCTCCAGGCGAATCTAAACCACTGCGCTGGGGCACAGGACCTTCTCCTGCAGTCCCTGGCGGAGTGGAACATAGTCGTTGCCGTAGCCGCTGAGCCGTACTTTGTCCCCCCCCGAAACAATTGGGTTGGGGACTTGGACAGCTCGGTGGCGGTCATAACTACGGTCGCAGCCCCGGTCTCTGTTGTGGTTGGTCGTGGCCGGGGCTTCGTTGCCGTCGAATGGGAGGGAATCGTTGTGGTGGGGATCTACTTCTCACCCAACCGCTGCCTCGCCGACTTTGAGTCGTTCCTGGGCGAGGTTGAGGTCCTAGTCAGACGGGCCAATCCTCGCCCTGTGATCGTGATGGGGGACTTCAATGCCAAATCCTCGGCATGGGGGTCCCCCATGACGGACCCGCGAGGCAGCGTGTTGGAAGAGTGGGCAGTGGTGGTCGGCCTCTGCATCCTGAATAGGGGGTCGACCCTCACTTGCGTGCGACAGCGGGGCGGTTCAATAGTGGACATTTCGTTCGCTAGCCCCGCTGTAGCACGCCGTGTCCGAGATTGGAGAGTCCTCGATGGGGTGGAGACGCTTTCGGATCACCGATACATCCGATTCGACGTCTCCGCCTCGTCGATGACACCGGGCACAAGTCCCACGAGAGGTAACTCCCCACCATTCCCCAGGTGGACGTTGGGGCGTCTCGATAGAGACGCTCTGCTGGAGGCCTCCGTCGTCCAGGCCTGGCAACCACTACCCGCTGGGCCTGTGAGGGTTGATGAGGAGGCGGAATGGTTCCAGGTGTGCGACGCCTCAATGCCCCGGACCAAGCCGCCCCCCTCTCGTCGCCAGGTGTACTGGTGGTCTGGCCAAATTGCCACGCTGCGCATGGAATGCGTGGTGGCCAGACGTGACTACACCAGGTGCCGAAGAAGACGGCACCGCGACGAGACGACGGAGCGCGAGCTGTACGAGGTCTTCAGGGAGAAGAAGAAGACCCTACAGCTCGCTATCAGCAGGGCCAAGACCCAGGCACGCGAAGAACTGCTCGGGGCTTTGGATAACGATCCGTGGGGGCGCCCCTACAAGTCTGTCAGGGGCAAACTACGCCCCTGGGCGCCTCCGCTGACCCAAAGCCTTGACCACCGATTCGTGAGGGACGTCGTGTCCGCCCTCTTTCCACATCGGGCGGAACACGTCCCCCCCGCTATGGCGCCGCAACGACGTGGCGCCGTAGACGAGGAGGAGAGCGGGGTGCCTGAACTCGCTGAGGAGGAGTTCGACGCGGCCGTGGACAAGCTCCGGGCGAAGAACACAGCGCCCGGGCCGGATGGAGTACACGGTCGCGTCGTGGTTTTGGCCCTCAACGTCCTAGGGGACCGGCTCCGGAGGCTCTACAGTGCCTGCCTGGAGTCGGGACGGTTCCCTGGAGTGTGGAAAAGCGGTAGGTTGGTCCTTCTGAAGAAGGAAGGGCGTCCCGCGGAGTCTCCCTCCGCCTATCGCCCCATCGTATTGCTCGACGAGGTGTGTAAGCTGTTCGAGAGAATAATAGCTGCACGCCTCGTCGAGCATATGGCTGACGTAGGTCCCGATCTGGCCAACGCCCAGTTTGGGTTCCGGGCCGGCCTTTCGACGATCGACGCGATCAATCGCGTCAAGGCCGACTCGGAGGAGGTTGTCGCCCGCGGCGGCGTGTTGATGGCGGTATCGCTCGATATAGCGAACGCCTTCAACACGATGCCGTGGAGCTGCGTAAGGGAGGCGCTTAAATACCATAGGGTGCCTCCTTACCTCCGTCGCCTGATCGGGGACTACCTGAGCCAGAGGTACGTTCAGTACCAGGGGCGAGGAGGCGGACTGGAGACATGGGAGATGGTATGCGGTGTTCCACAGGGGTCGGTGCTAGGCCCTCTCCTGTGGAACATCGGATACGATTGGGTGCTGCGGGGCGCTCTCCCCGCGGGCGTCGGGGTGACGTGCTACGCGGACGACACCCTGGTTACTGCCCGCGGGGTCAACTACCGCGAGTCCGCCCGCCTCGCTACGGCGGGCGTGGCATCGGTCGTCGCGCGCATCCGCGCTCTGGGCCTCGAGGTGGCGCTTGAAAAGTCCGAGGCCTTGTGTTTTCACAGGCCGAGGGCTGCGCCCCCTCCGGGGGCCCACATCGTGGCTTGCGGCGTCCAAATCGAGGTCAAGTCCGACATGAGGTATCTCGGACTCGTCCTCGACAGCCGCTGGGACTTCCGCGAACATTTCCGTCGCCTGGTCCCCCGTCTTTTGGCAGCGGCCGCTGCTCTTGCGCGACTGCTGCCAAATCTCGGGGGCCCTGACGTGGCCTGCCGCCGCCTCTACCTTGGGGTGGTGCGCTCGATGGCCCTGTACGGGGCCCCAGTCTGGGCCCCGGCGCTGCGAAGCGTCACCATCGCCCTTTTGCGAAAACCGCAAAGGGTGATGGCGATCAGGGCCATCCGAGGATATCGCACCATCTCGACAGAGGCGGCGTGCGTGTTGGCGGGATCGCCGCCGTGGGATCTAGAGGCCGCGGCACTGGCTAGGCTCTACGAGCGGCGCCAGGAGCTGCGGTCCGGCGGCGATCCGCCAACGGTGACGGAAAGGTGGAAGTCCCACGCTCGACGGTTAACCGTCCGGAGGTGGACGGAGCGGCTGGCCGAACCTACGGCCGGTCGCCGGACTGTTGAGGCTGTCCGGCCGGTTCTCCAAAACTGGCTGGACAGGCGGCACGGGCGGCTCACGTTCCGGCTGACACAGGTGCTTTCCGGGCATGGATGCTTCGGAAAGTACCTGTGCCAAATCGCCCGACGTGAGCCGACGACCGATTGCCACCACTGTGCGGGCAGCGAGGACACGGCGCAGCACACCCTCGAGGGGTGCCCCTCTTGGGCAGTGCAGCGGCGTGTCCTACGCGATGCCATCGGGGCTGATCTCTCGCTTCCGACCGTCGTGAAAGCCATGGTCGAGAGCGAGGAATCGTGGACGGCCGTCCTCTCCTTCTGCGAGGACGTGATGTCGCAGAAGGAGACGGCGGAGAGGGAAAGGGAGGCTGCGGCCAACCCCGACCCGATCCGCCGGAGACGCACGGGGGTGCGACGTCGGGCCTACCAGGCCCTGCTTCGTCCCCCGTGATCGAGGCCGGGGCTCTGCCCCAAAAGGCCTCGAGGAGGTGCGCGCGGTGTCGCAAAGCCGCGCGCTTCTTAGCCGTCTGCTGGGGCCACGACGGCCCCAGTCCCGAAGGATGCCGGCAAGGCCGGCAGGTGCTGGCGGGTTGGTGGACGTGTGCGCAAGCGTTCCCACCTTCTCGCCACCACGGCACAGTGGGGCGGACGCAGGGGTTTTAGTGGGTATGGTCGGTTCTGTCCGGCGAGTCCCACACTCGGGCCAGTCCACACGGCCCGGCAGTGCGTAAGAGCATTTCCCCTGCGAGAACAAAAAAAAAAAAAAAAAAAAAAAAAAAAAAAAAAAAAAAAAAAAGGTTAGGTTAGGTTAGGTTAGGTTAGGTTAGGTTAGGTTAGGTTAGGTTAGGTTAGGTTAGGTTAGGTTAGGTTAGGTTAGGTTAGGTTAGGTTAGGTTAGGTTAGGTTAGGTTAGGTTAGGTTAGGTTAGGTTAGGTTAGGTTAGGTTAGGTTAGGTTAGGTTAGGTTAGGTTAGGTTAGGTTAGGTTAGGTTAGGTTAGGTTAGGTTAGGTTAGGTTAGGTTAGGTTAGGTTAGGTTAGGTTAGGTTAGGTTAGGTTAGGTTAGGTTAGGTTAGGTTAGGTTAGGTTAGGTTAGGTTAGGTTAGGTTAGGTTAGGTTAGGTTAGGTTAGGTTAGGTTAGGTTAGGTTAGGTTAGGTTAGGTTAGGTTAGGTTAGGTTAGGTTAGGTTAGGTTAGGTTAGGTTAGGTTAGGTTAGGTTAGGTTAGGTTAGGTTAGGTTAGGTTAGGTTAGGTTAGGTTAGGTTAGGTTAGGTTAGGTTAGGTTAGGTTAGGTTAGGTTAGGTTAGGTTAGGTTAGGTTAGGTTAGGTTAGGTTAGGTTAGGTTAGGTTAGGTTAGGTTAGGTTAGGTTAGGTTAGGTTAGGTTAGGTTAGGTTAGGTTAGGTTAGGTTAGGTTAGGTTAGGTTAGGTTAGGTTAGGTTAGGTTAGGTTAGGTTAGGTTAGGTTAGGTTAGGTTAGGTTAGGTTAGGTTAGGTTAGGTTAGGTTAGGTTAGGTTAGGTTAGGTTAGGTTAGGTTAGGTTAGGTTAGGTTAGGTTAGGTTAGGTTAGGTTAGGTTAGGTTAGGTTAGGTTAGGTTAGGTTAGGTTAGGTTAGGTTAGGTTAGGTTAGGTTAGGTTAGGTTAGGTTAGGTTAGGTTAGGTTAGGTTAGGTTAGGTTAGGTTAGGTTAGGTTAGGTTAGGTTAGGTTAGGTTAGGTTAGGTTAGGTTAGGTTAGGTTAGGTTAGGTTAGGTTAGGTTAGGTTAGGTTAGGTTAGGTTAGGTTAGGTTAGGTTAGGTTAGGTTAGGTTAGGTTAGGTTAGGTTAGGTTAGGTTAGGTTAGGTTAGGTTAGGTTAGGTTAGGTTAGGTTAGGTTAGGTTAGGTTAGGTTAGGTTAGGTTAGGTTAGGTTAGGTTAGGTTAGGTTAGGTTAGGTTAGGTTAGGTTAGGTTAGGTTAGGTTAGGTTAGGTTAGGTTAGGTTAGGTTAGGTTAGGTTAGGTTAGGTTAGGTTAGGTTAGGTTAGGTTAGGTTAGGTTAGGTTAGGTTAGGTTAGGTTAGGTTAGGTTAGGTTAGGTTAGGTTAGGTTAGGTTAGGTTAGGTTAGGTTAGGTTAGGTTAGGTTAGGTTAGGTTAGGTTAGGTTAGGTTAGGTTAGGTTAGGTTAGGTTAGGTTAGGTTAGGTTAGGTTAGGTTAGGTTAGGTTAGGTTAGGTTAGGTTAGGTTAGGTTAGGTTAGGTTAGGTTAGGTTAGGTTAGGTTAGGTTAGGTTAGGTTAGGTTAGGTTAGGTTAGGTTAGGTTAGGTTAGGTTAGGTTAGGTTAGGTTAGGTTAGGTTAGGTTAGGTTAGGTTAGGTTAGGTTAGGTTAGGTTAGGTTAGGTTAGGTTAGGTTAGGTTAGGTTAGGTTAGGTTAGGTTAGGTTAGGTTAGGTTAGGTTAGGTTAGGTTAGGTTAGGTTAGGTTAGGTTAGGTTAGGTTAGGTTAGGTTAGGTTAGGTTAGGTTAGGTTAGGTTAGGTTAGGTTAGGTTAGGTTAGGTTAGGTTAGGTTAGGTTAGGTTAGGTTAGGTTAGGTTAGGTTAGGTTAGGTTAGGTTAGGTTAGGTTAGGTTAGGTTAGGTTAGGTTAGGTTAGGTTAGGTTAGGTTAGGTTAGGTTAGGTTAGGTTAGGTTAGGTTAGGTTAGGTTAGGTTAGGTTAGGTTAGGTTAGGTTAGGTTAGGTTAGGTTAGGTTAGGTTAGGTTAGGTTAGGTTAGGTTAGGTTAGGTTAGGTTAGGTTAGGTTAGGTTAGGTTAGGTTAGGTTAGGTTAGGTTAGGTTAGGTTAGGTTAGGTTAGGTTAGGTTAGGTTAGGTTAGGTTAGGTTAGGTTAGGTTAGGTTAGGTTAGGTTAGGTTAGGTTAGGTTAGGTTAGGTTAGGTTAGGTTAGGTTAGGTTAGGTTAGGTTAGGTTAGGTTAGGTTAGGTTAGGTTAGGTTAGGTTAGGTTAGGTTAGGTTAGGTTAGGTTAGGTTAGGTTAGGTTAGGTTAGGTTAGGTTAGGTTAGGTTAGGTTAGGTTAGGTTAGGTTAGGTTAGGTTAGGTTAGGTTAGGTTAGGTTAGGTTAGGTTAGGTTAGGTTAGGTTAGGTTAGGTTAGGTTAGGTTAGGTTAGGTTAGGTTAGGTTAGGTTAGGTTAGGTTAGGTTAGGTTAGGTTAGGTTAGGTTAGGTTAGGTTAGGTTAGGTTAGGTTAGGTTAGGTTAGGTTAGGTTAGGTTAGGTTAGGTTAGGTTAGGTTAGGTTAGGTTAGGTTAGGTTAGGTTAGGTTAGGTTAGGTTAGGTTAGGTTAGGTTAG
>JAUPFN010000078.1:32500-55198 GCA_036924255.1 Apodemia mormo
TGACCACTGACATTTTTATATAAAAGTATATAAATTCCAGTGTCCCATCCGCTTACACATTCCAATGCCTTGTTTACTATTATATAATTTTGAATAAATGTATTATATTTCTTATCAATGTATTTTATTACTAATAGAGCATCTGTAGTGGAAGCCCGGGACGTCTTCAGCCGTACGCTATTGTGGCTCTTGCAAGTGAGTCCCACTTTCTCCGGATCGGGCATTGCTCGCTGAAGGCGCTGTGATCTGTTTTTTCTAGCTTGGCGTGGGAGCAGTTACAACACGTTGGTTGCGCATTCGTTAACCACTCACCACACTTCGCTCTCACATGAGGACCCCCACAGTGGCCACATTTCGGTACGGTCTCTTTGCACAGTTTTTTACTGTGACCGTATCCGAGGCACATAGTGCATTGTATGAGTGGAGAATGATCCTCCGCCTTCACACGCTGCAAATCTATGTGCACGTGGCCGTTATCAGTCAATCGCTTCCAGAGAACTGGAGCGACTCTGGCCACAATGTGGCTTACTTGGGGGTTCCTCGTTTTCTTCCTGAAGATGATGTCAAAGGATCTATCTTGTTCGCTCAGATCCTCAAAAATGTGCCTGTTTTGGGTTTTCAGAGCCGTTTTTATGTCTGCATCCGTATTATCTTCTAGCACATTTTTGAGGACCACGAGTGGCTTCTTGTTTATTGCATCTTCTATGTTGAGTTCATTTCCAGCGCTCTTCAGTTTTTCCTTAATGAGATTTCTCCCCTCTTCTGTCCTACACCCCACTATAATCTTTCTGTCTTTCGCTTTTCTCACGTTTTCTACTATTAATCCCTCTTCTTTCGCTTTTATGGTCTTCCTTACAATTTCCAAAACCTCTTGTCCTGTATGCATTTCATCTTTCGATGTGATCACTATCGAGTGTAGAGCAGTCCGCTCGGAGTATTTGTTCTTATTCGGTGCTGCCACTACACTCGCATAGGATCTTGATTTTTCATTTTCTTGGTTTTCCTCTATTTTTATTTTCAGTTCTTCCAATTTCTTACTATTTTCTTTTATGATCCGATTATTTTCTTCCAGTGTCTTCTGAAACTCTATGATGTAACTACTTTGTTCTTTATTCTTATTTTCTTGATTTAAATCATTTTGCTTTTTCTCTGTTGTAAGTGAGGACGTTTGTTGTTCACCTGACTTCGGAGCAAGGGTTTTGATAATTTGATCCGCTTCCTTGACTAACTGATATAATTTTTCTATGGTGTTTGCCACGTCTGTTTTTATTTCAGTCTTGATATTTCGCGAGTTAGCCAAGGAGTTAAGAGCTCTTGCCTTGAGAGAGCCAGCCTGCTGCATCCTACTTGCCTTACCCGCTTGAAGACCGGATGTTGTCGGTTGAGGCTTGGCTAGCACGGCAGACGCAGTCTTACTAGGACTAATGGTAGGCGCTGGCGAGATGCGTCCTGCCTCCCATTCTCCGGTAAGCCTGCGCACGCTAACCCTCTTCTGCTCTTCTTCTGTCTCTTTCTTGTTGTGTTCTTTCACAATTTTGGTAGGGGGTGTTCTATGCCCAAACATTTTTACAGAGGAACGCGTCAAATTTTAAAATAAGTTTGTAAAAGTTGTAAAATTTTGTATATAATGTAAAAATGTATAATATAATTTGTATATTTGTATAAATTCTTTGCAATATTTTAATAAAATAAATAACTTACAACAAATTTAAAATTTTCCCCTATTTAGGCTCGTTTTTATTCCTACTCTTAATATTATACGCTAAAATTAAATGTCGGCTTATAATTGTCAAAACAAATACCTTATACTAACACTTATTTACTAATCTTACAATTTGTATATTTGCTTATATATATGTACACTAATAGGTATCTTTTAACCAGTAAAAGATGTTAAAATTTTAAATTAATATTAATTTAATAGCTAAATTGTATATAAATTAACCTGTAAAAGGTACGTTCTCTGGGGTAAATTGCCCCTGTCTTAGTTTTACAATCTATAAACCTATTTAAATACAATGTCAAATACAGCGTCAATTTCAATCTTTCAGGCGGAACCAATTTTTCCACCCAAGTAAAGTAATTGGTGACGTACAATGAAAATAAGGAAGTGTAATATATCCCCAAAATGCCAAAAAGTCTACGTAAGTAGGCTAGAACGGGAGGGTGGGAGGGCAAAAATTTCGATGTTCCTGTCGTCCGATCCCAGCGCGGGTGGTACCAAAATTTCGGGCTCGGCGAGGCGGTTATGCAGAACAAAGAATTTTCAAAATCCGACAGATAGGTACCAAGCGCGGGCCAAAAATGTGCTATTGACGGTAAGTTTAAGTGGTTTTTTCTAAGTTTTTTCAGATTTTTATATGGGAGTGGTACCAAAATTTCCAAGGATTTGCTGCAAAACGGTGAAATACGATTTATTGAACTATTTAAACTAGTAATTTTCTTCGGGTTTCCTTGGATTTCAGCAAAAATGCAAAAATGTCTTTTATTTAAGGGTTTTTTCCAATTTTTAGGGGATGGGGTGGTTTGATCCAGACGAAAATTATACAACCAGATAGGAATTAACGAGACGAACAAAATGATATATAACACGTGTATATGGGGCCTGTATATGGTATGTGCAAAGAATTTATTATGTTGTTTACTTGAGACCTTAGGTGGATTTTAATAACAATTTCAGATGTACGGTCGGGCCAAATTTCGATGTTCCTGTCGTCCGATCCCAGCGCGGGTGGTACCAAAATTTCGGGCTCGGCGAGGCGGTTATGCAGAACAAAGAATTTTCAAAATCCGACAGATAGGTACCAAGCGCGGGCCAAAAATGTGCTATTGACGGTAAGTTTAAGTGGTTTTTTCTAAGTTTTTTCAGATTTTTATATGGGAGTGGTACCAAAATTTCCAAGGATTTGCTGCAAAACGGTGAAATACGATTTATTGAACTATTTAAACTAGTAATTTTCTTCGGGTTTCCTTGGATTTCAGCAAAAATGCAAAAATGTCTTTTATTTAAGGGTTTTTTCCAATTTTTAGGGGATGGGGTGGTTTGATCCAGACGAAAATTATACAACCAGATAGGAATTAACGAGACGAACAAAATGATATATAACACGTGTATATGGGGCCTGTATATGGTATGTGCAAAGAATTTATTATGTTGTTTACTTGAGACCTTAGGTGGATTTTAATAACAATTTCAGATGTACGGTCGGGCCAAATTTCGATGTTCCTGTCGTCCGATCCCAGCGCGGGTGGTACCAAAATTTCGGGCTCGGCGAGGCGGTTATGCAGAACAAAGAATTTTCAAAATCCGACAGATAGGTACCAAGCGCGGGCCAAAAATGTGCTATTGACGGTAAGTTTAAGTGGTTTTTTCTAAGTTTTTTCAGATTTTTATATGGGAGTGGTACCAAAATTTCCAAGGATTTGCTGCAAAACGGTGAAATACGATTTATTGAACTATTTAAACTAGTAATTTTCTTCGGGTTTCCTTGGATTTCAGCAAAAATGCAAAAATGTCTTTTATTTAAGGGTTTTTTCCAATTTTTAGGGGATGGGGTGGTTTGATCCAGACGAAAATTATACAACCAGATAGGAATTAACGAGACGAACAAAATGATATATAACACGTGTATATGGGGCCTGTATATGGTATGTGCAAAGAATTTATTATGTTGTTTACTTGAGACCTTAGGTGGATTTTAATAACAATTTCAGATGTACGGTCGGGCCAAATTTCGATGTTCCTGTCGTCCGATCCCAGCGCGGGTGGTACCAAAATTTCGGGCTCGGCGAGGCGGTTATGCAGAACAAAGAATTTTCAAAATCCGACAGATAGGTACCAAGCGCGGGCCAAAAATGTGCTATTGACGGTAAGTTTAAGTGGTTTTTTCTAAGTTTTTTCAGATTTTTATATGGGAGTGGTACCAAAATTTCCAAGGATTTGCTGCAAAACGGTGAAATACGATTTATTGAACTATTTAAACTAGTAATTTTCTTCGGGTTTCCTTGGATTTCAGCAAAAATGCAAAAATGTCTTTTATTTAAGGGTTTTTTCCAATTTTTAGGGGATGGGGTGGTTTGATCCAGACGAAAATTATACAACCAGATAGGAATTAACGAGACGAACAAAATGATATATAACACGTGTATATGGGGCCTGTATATGGTATGTGCAAAGAATTTATTATGTTGTTTACTTGAGACCTTAGGTGGATTTTAATAACAATTTCAGATGTACGGTCGGGCCAAATTTCGATGTTCCTGTCGTCCGATCCCAGCGCGGGTGGTACCAAAATTTCGGGCTCGGCGAGGCGGTTATGCAGAACAAAGAATTTTCAAAATCCGACAGATAGGTACCAAGCGCGGGCCAAAAATGTGCTATTGACGGTAAGTTTAAGTGGTTTTTTCTAAGTTTTTTCAGATTTTTATATGGGAGTGGTACCAAAATTTCCAAGGATTTGCTGCAAAACGGTGAAATACGATTTATTGAACTATTTAAACTAGTAATTTTCTTCGGGTTTCCTTGGATTTCAGCAAAAATGCAAAAATGTCTTTTATTTAAGGGTTTTTTCCAATTTTTAGGGGATGGGGTGGTTTGATCCAGACGAAAATTATACAACCAGATAGGAATTAACGAGACGAACAAAATGATATATAACACGTGTATATGGGGCCTGTATATGGTATGTGCAAAGAATTTATTATGTTGTTTACTTGAGACCTTAGGTGGATTTTAATAACAATTTCAGATGTACGGTCGGGCCAAATTTCGATGTTCCTGTCGTCCGATCCCAGCGCGGGTGGTACCAAAATTTCGGGCTCGGCGAGGCGGTTATGCAGAACAAAGAATTTTCAAAATCCGACAGATAGGTACCAAGCGCGGGCCAAAAATGTGCTATTGACGGTAAGTTTAAGTGGTTTTTTCTAAGTTTTTTCAGATTTTTATATGGGAGTGGTACCAAAATTTCCAAGGATTTGCTGCAAAACGGTGAAATACGATTTATTGAACTATTTAAACTAGTAATTTTCTTCGGGTTTCCTTGGATTTCAGCAAAAATGCAAAAATGTCTTTTATTTAAGGGTTTTTTCCAATTTTTAGGGGATGGGGTGGTTTGATCCAGACGAAAATTATACAACCAGATAGGAATTAACGAGACGAACAAAATGATATATAACACGTGTATATGGGGCCTGTATATGGTATGTGCAAAGAATTTATTATGTTGTTTACTTGAGACCTTAGGTGGATTTTAATAACAATTTCAGATGTACGGTCGGGCCAAATTTCGATGTTCCTGTCGTCCGATCCCAGCGCGGGTGGTACCAAAATTTCGGGCTCGGCGAGGCGGTTATGCAGAACAAAGAATTTTCAAAATCCGACAGATAGGTACCAAGCGCGGGCCAAAAATGTGCTATTGACGGTAAGTTTAAGTGGTTTTTTCTAAGTTTTTTCAGATTTTTATATGGGAGTGGTACCAAAATTTCCAAGGATTTGCTGCAAAACGGTGAAATACGATTTATTGAACTATTTAAACTAGTAATTTTCTTCGGGTTTCCTTGGATTTCAGCAAAAATGCAAAAATGTCTTTTATTTAAGGGTTTTTTCCAATTTTTAGGGGATGGGGTGGTTTGATCCAGACGAAAATTATACAACCAGATAGGAATTAACGAGACGAACAAAATGATATATAACACGTGTATATGGGGCCTGTATATGGTATGTGCAAAGAATTTGGTTAGGTTAGGTTAGGTTAGGTTAGGTTAGGTTAGGTTAGGTTAGGTTAGGTTAGGTTAGGTTAGGTTAGGTTAGGTTAGGTTAGGTTAGGTTAGGTTAGGTTAGGTTAGGTTAGGTTAGGTTAGGTTAGGTTAGGTTAGGTTAGGTTAGGTTAGGTTAGGTTAGGTTAGGTTAGGTTAGGTTAGGTTAGGTTAGGTTAGGTTAGGTTAGGTTAGGTTAGGTTAGGTTAGGTTAGGTTAGGTTAGGTTAGGTTAGGTTAGGTTAGGTTAGGTTAGGTTAGGTTAGGTTAGGTTAGGTTAGGTTAGGTTAGGTTAGGTTAGGTTAGGTTAGGTTAGGTTAGGTTAGGTTAGGTTAGGTTAGGTTAGGTTAGGTTAGGTTAGGTTAGGTTAGGTTAGGTTAGGTTAGGTTAGGTTAGGTTAGGTTAGGTTAGGTTAGGTTAGGTTAGGTTAGGTTAGGTTAGGTTAGGTTAGGTTAGGTTAGGTTAGGTTAGGTTAGGTTAGGTTAGGTTAGGTTAGGTTAGGTTAGGTTAGGTTAGGTTAGGTTAGGTTAGGTTAGGTTAGGTTAGGTTAGGTTAGGTTAGGTTAGGTTAGGTTAGGTTAGGTTAGGTTAGGTTAGGTTAGGTTAGGTTAGGTTAGGTTAGGTTAGGTTAGGTTAGGTTAGGTTAGGTTAGGTTAGGTTAGGTTAGGTTAGGTTAGGTTAGGTTAGGTTAGGTTAGGTTAGGTTAGGTTAGGTTAGGTTAGGTTAGGTTAGGTTAGGTTAGGTTAGGTTAGGTTAGGTTAGGTTAGGTTAGGTTAGGTTAGGTTAGGTTAGGTTAGGTTAGGTTAGGTTAGGTTAGGTTAGGTTAGGTTAGGTTAGGTTAGGTTAGGTTAGGTTAGGTTAGGTTAGGTTAGGTTAGGTTAGGTTAGGTTAGGTTAGGTTAGGTTAGGTTAGGTTAGGTTAGGTTAGGTTAGGTTAGGTTAGGTTAGGTTAGGTTAGGTTAGGTTAGGTTAGGTTAGGTTAGGTTAGGTTAGGTTAGGTTAGGTTAGGTTAGGTTAGGTTAGGTTAGGTTAGGTTAGGTTAGGTTAGGTTAGGTTAGGTTAGGTTAGGTTAGGTTAGGTTAGGTTAGGTTAGGTTAGGTTAGGTTAGGTTAGGTTAGGTTAGGTTAGGTTAGGTTAGGTTAGGTTAGGTTAGGTTAGGTTAGGTTAGGTTAGGTTAGGTTAGGTTAGGTTAGGTTAGGTTAGGTTAGGTTAGGTTAGGTTAGGTTAGGTTAGGTTAGGTTAGGTTAGGTTAGGTTAGGTTAGGTTAGGTTAGGTTAGGTTAGGTTAGGTTAGGTTAGGTTAGGTTAGGTTAGGTTAGGTTAGGTTAGGTTAGGTTAGGTTAGGTTAGGTTAGGTTAGGTTAGGTTAGGTTAGGTTAGGTTAGGTTAGGTTAGGTTAGGTTAGGTTAGGTTAGGTTAGGTTAGGTTAGGTTAGGTTAGGTTAGGTTAGGTTAGGTTAGGTTAGGTTAGGTTAGGTTAGGTTAGGTTAGGTTAGGTTAGGTTAGGTTAGGTTAGGTTAGGTTAGGTTAGGTTAGGTTAGGTTAGGTTAGGTTAGGTTAGGTTAGGTTAGGTTAGGTTAGGTTAGGTTAGGTTAGGTTAGGTTAGGTTAGGTTAGGTTAGGTTAGGTTAGGTTAGGTTAGGTTAGGTTAGGTTAGGTTAGGTTAGGTTAGGTTAGGTTAGGTTAGGTTAGGTTAGGTTAGGTTAGGTTAGGTTAGGTTAGGTTAGGTTAGGTTAGGTTAGGTTAGGTTAGGTTAGGTTAGGTTAGGTTAGGTTAGGTTAGGTTAGGTTAGGTTAGGTTAGGTTAGGTTAGGTTAGGTTAGGTTAGGTTAGGTTAGGTTAGGTTAGGTTAGGTTAGGTTAGGTTAGGTTAGGTTAGGTTAGGTTAGGTTAGGTTAGGTTAGGTTAGGTTAGGTTAGGTTAGGTTAGGTTAGGTTAGGTTAGGTTAGGTTAGGTTAGGTTAGGTTAGGTTAGGTTAGGTTAGGTTAGGTTAGGTTAGGTTAGGTTAGGTTAGGTTAGGTTAGGTTAGGTTAGGTTAGGTTAGGTTAGGTTAGGTTAGGTTAGGTTAGGTTAGGTTAGGTTAGGTTAGGTTAGGTTAGGTTAGGTTAGGTTAGGTTAGGTTAGGTTAGGTTAGGTTAGGTTAGGTTAGGTTAGGTTAGGTTAGGTTAGGTTAGGTTAGGTTAGGTTAGGTTAGGTTAGGTTAGGTTAGGTTAGGTTAGGTTAGGTTAGGTTAGGTTAGGTTAGGTTAGGTTAGGTTAGGTTAGGTTAGGTTAGGTTAGGTTAGGTTAGGTTAGGTTAGGTTAGGTTAGGTTAGGTTAGGTTAGGTTAGGTTAGGTTAGGTTAGGTTAGGTTAGGTTAGGTTAGGTTAGGTTAGGTTAGGTTAGGTTAGGTTAGGTTAGGTTAGGTTAGGTTAGGTTAGGTTAGGTTAGGTTAGGTTAGGTTAGGTTAGGTTAGGTTAGGTTAGGTTAGGTTAGGTTAGGTTAGGTTAGGTTAGGTTAGGTTAGGTTAGGTTAGGTTAGGTTAGGTTAGGTTAGGTTAGGTTAGGTTAGGTTAGGTTAGGTTAGGTTAGGTTAGGTTAGGTTAGGTTAGGTTAGGTTAGGTTAGGTTAGGTTAGGTTAGGTTAGGTTAGGTTAGGTTAGGTTAGGTTAGGTTAGGTTAGGTTAGGTTAGGTTAGGTTAGGTTAGGTTAGGTTAGGTTAGGTTAGGTTAGGTTAGGTTAGGTTAGGTTAGGTTAGGTTAGGTTAGGTTAGGTTAGGTTAGGTTAGGTTAGGTTAGGTTAGGTTAGGTTAGGTTAGGTTAGGTTAGGTTAGGTTAGGTTAGGTTAGGTTAGGTTAGGTTAGGTTAGGTTAGGTTAGGTTAGGTTAGGTTAGGTTAGGTTAGGTTAGGTTAGGTTAGGTTAGGTTAGGTTAGGTTAGGTTAGGTTAGGTTAGGTTAGGTTAGGTTAGGTTAGGTTAGGTTAGGTTAGGTTAGGTTAGGTTAGGTTAGGTTAGGTTAGGTTAGGTTAGGTTAGGTTAGGTTAGGTTAGGTTAGGTTAGGTTAGGTTAGGTTAGGTTAGGTTAGGTTAGGTTAGGTTAGGTTAGGTTAGGTTAGGTTAGGTTAGGTTAGGTTAGGTTAGGTTAGGTTAGGTTAGGTTAGGTTAGGTTAGGTTAGGTTAGGTTAGGTTAGGTTAGGTTAGGTTAGGTTAGGTTAGGTTAGGTTAGGTTAGGTTAGGTTAGGTTAGGTTAGGTTAGGTTAGGTTAGGTTAGGTTAGGTTAGGTTAGGTTAGGTTAGGTTAGGTTAGGTTAGGTTAGGTTAGGTTAGGTTAGGTTAGGTTAGGTTAGGTTAGGTTAGGTTAGGTTAGGTTAGGTTAGGTTAGGTTAGGTTAGGTTAGGTTAGGTTAGGTTAGGTTAGGTTAGGTTAGGTTAGGTTAGGTTAGGTTAGGTTAGGTTAGGTTAGGTTAGGTTAGGTTAGGTTAGGTTAGGTTAGGTTAGGTTAGGTTAGGTTAGGTTAGGTTAGGTTAGGTTAGGTTAGGTTAGGTTAGGTTAGGTTAGGTTAGGTTAGGTTAGGTTAGGTTAGGTTAGGTTAGGTTAGGTTAGGTTAGGTTAGGTTAGGTTAGGTTAGGTTAGGTTAGGTTAGGTTAGGTTAGGTTAGGTTAGGTTAGGTTAGGTTAGGTTAGGTTAGGTTAGGTTAGGTTAGGTTAGGTTAGGTTAGGTTAGGTTAGGTTAGGTTAGGTTAGGTTAGGTTAGGTTAGGTTAGGTTAGGTTAGGTTAGGTTAGGTTAGGTTAGGTTAGGTTAGGTTAGGTTAGGTTAGGTTAGGTTAGGTTAGGTTAGGTTAGGTTAGGTTAGGTTAGGTTAGGTTAGGTTAGGTTAGGTTAGGTTAGGTTAGGTTAGGTTAGGTTAGGTTAGGTTAGGTTAGGTTAGGTTAGGTTAGGTTAGGTTAGGTTAGGTTAGGTTAGGTTAGGTTAGGTTAGGTTAGGTTAGGTTAGGTTAGGTTAGGTTAGGTTAGGTTAGGTTAGGTTAGGTTAGGTTAGGTTAGGTTAGGTTAGGTTAGGTTAGGTTAGGTTAGGTTAGGTTAGGTTAGGTTAGGTTAGGTTAGGTTAGGTTAGGTTAGGTTAGGTTAGGTTAGGTTAGGTTAGGTTAGGTTAGGTTAGGTTAGGTTAGGTTAGGTTAGGTTAGGTTAGGTTAGGTTAGGTTAGGTTAGGTTAGGTTAGGTTAGGTTAGGTTAGGTTAGGTTAGGTTAGGTTAGGTTAGGTTAGGTTAGGTTAGGTTAGGTTAGGTTAGGTTAGGTTAGGTTAGGTTAGGTTAGGTTAGGTTAGGTTAGGTTAGGTTAGGTTAGGTTAGGTTAGGTTAGGTTAGGTTAGGTTAGGTTAGGTTAGGTTAGGTTAGGTTAGGTTAGGTTAGGTTAGGTTAGGTTAGGTTAGGTTAGGTTAGGTTAGGTTAGGTTAGGTTAGGTTAGGTTAGGTTAGGTTAGGTTAGGTTAGGTTAGGTTAGGTTAGGTTAGGTTAGGTTAGGTTAGGTTAGGTTAGGTTAGGTTAGGTTAGGTTAGGTTAGGTTAGGTTAGGTTAGGTTAGGTTAGGTTAGGTTAGGTTAGGTTAGGTTAGGTTAGGTTAGGTTAGGTTAGGTTAGGTTAGGTTAGGTTAGGTTAGGTTAGGTTAGGTTAGGTTAGGTTAGGTTAGGTTAGGTTAGGTTAGGTTAGGTTAGGTTAGGTTAGGTTAGGTTAGGTTAGGTTAGGTTAGGTTAGGTTAGGTTAGGTTAGGTTAGGTTAGGTTAGGTTAGGTTAGGTTAGGTTAGGTTAGGTTAGGTTAGGTTAGGTTAGGTTAGGTTAGGTTAGGTTAGGTTAGGTTAGGTTAGGTTAGGTTAGGTTAGGTTAGGTTAGGTTAGGTTAGGTTAGGTTAGGTTAGGTTAGGTTAGGTTAGGTTAGGTTAGGTTAGGTTAGGTTAGGTTAGGTTAGGTTAGGTTAGGTTAGGTTAGGTTAGGTTAGGTTA
The DNA here is from genome assembly GCA_036924255.1 of Apodemia mormo. Lineage (NCBI taxonomy): Eukaryota > Metazoa > Arthropoda > Insecta > Lepidoptera > Riodinidae > Apodemia > Apodemia mormo. Next base: position 43,209 of record JAUPFN010000078.1, read on the forward strand.
GGTTAGGTTAGGTTAGGTTAGGTTAGGTTAGGTTAGGTTAGGTTAGGTTAGGTTAGGTTAGGTTAGGTTAGGTTAGGTTAGGTTAGGTTAGGTTAGGTTAGGTTAGGTTAGGTTAGGTTAGGTTAGGTTAGGTTAGGTTAGGTTAGGTTAGGTTAGGTTAGGTTAGGTTAGGTTAGGTTAGGTTAGGTTAGGTTAGGTTAGGTTAGGTTAGGTTAGGTTAGGTTAGGTTAGGTTAGGTTAGGTTAGGTTAGGTTAGGTTAGGTTGTTGGTTAGGTTAGGTTAGGTTAGGTTAGGTTAGGTTAGGTTAGGTTAGGTTAGGTTAGGTTAGGTTAGGTTAGGTTAGGTTAGGTTAGGTTAGGTTAGGTTAGGTTAGGTTAGGTTAGGTTAGGTTAGGTTAGGTTAGGTTAGGTTAGGTTAGGTTAGGTTAGGTTAGGTTAGGTTAGGTTAGGTTAGGTTAGGTTAGGTTAGGTTAGGTTAGGTTAGGTTAGGTTAGGTTAGGTTAGGTTAGGTTAGGTTAGGTTAGGTTAGGTTAGGTTAGGTTAGGTTAGGTTAGGTTAGGTTAGGTTAGGTTAGGTTAGGTTAGGTTAGGTTAGGTTAGGTTAGGTTAGGTTAGGTTAGGTTAGGTTAGGTTAGGTTAGGTTAGGTTAGGTTAGGTTAGGTTAGGTTAGGTTAGGTTAGGTTAGGTTAGGTTAGGTTAGGTTAGGTTAGGTTAGGTTAGGTTAGGTTAGGTTAGGTTAGGTTAGGTTAGGTTAGGTTAGGTTAGGTTAGGTTAGGTTAGGTTAGGTTAGGTTAGGTTAGGTTAGGTTAGGTTAGGTTAGGTTAGGTTAGGTTAGGTTAGGTTAGGTTAGGTTAGGTTAGGTTAGGTTAGGTTAGGTTAGGTTAGGTTAGGTTAGGTTAGGTTAGGTTAGGTTAGGTTAGGTTAGGTTAGGTTAGGTTAGGTTAGGTTAGGTTAGGTTAGGTTAGGTTAGGTTAGGTTAGGTTAGGTTAGGTTAGGTTAGGTTAGGTTAGGTTAGGTTAGGTTAGGTTAGGTTAGGTTAGGTTAGGTTAGGTTAGGTTAGGTTAGGTTAGGTTAGGTTAGGTTAGGTTAGGTTAGGTTAGGTTAGGTTAGGTTAGGTTAGGTTAGGTTAGGTTAGGTTAGGTTAGGTTAGGTTAGGTTAGGTTAGGTTAGGTTAGGTTAGGTTAGGTTAGGTTAGGTTAGGTTAGGTTAGGTTAGGTTAGGTTAGGTTAGGTTAGGTTAGGTTAGGTTAGGTTAGGTTAGGTTAGGTTAGGTTAGGTTAGGTTAGGTTAGGTTAGGTTAGGTTAGGTTAGGTTAGGTTAGGTTAGGTTAGGTTAGGTTAGGTTAGGTTAGGTTAGGTTAGGTTAGGTTAGGTTAGGTTAGGTTAGGTTAGGTTAGGTTAGGTTAGGTTAGGTTAGGTTAGGTTAGGTTAGGTTAGGTTAGGTTAGGTTAGGTTAGGTTAGGTTAGGTTAGGTTAGGTTAGGTTAGGTTAGGTTAGGTTAGGTTAGGTTAGGTTAGGTTAGGTTAGGTTAGGTTAGGTTAGGTTAGGTTAGGTTAGGTTAGGTTAGGTTAGGTTAGGTTAGGTTAGGTTAGGTTAGGTTAGGTTAGGTTAGGTTAGGTTAGGTTAGGTTAGGTTAGGTTAGGTTAGGTTAGGTTAGGTTAGGTTAGGTTAGGTTAGGTTAGGTTAGGTTAGGTTAGGTTAGGTTAGGTTAGGTTAGGTTAGGTTAGGTTAGGTTAGGTTAGGTTAGGTTAGGTTAGGTTAGGTTAGGTTAGGTTAGGTTAGGTTAGGTTAGGTTAGGTTAGGTTAGGTTAGGTTAGGTTAGGTTAGGTTAGGTTAGGTTAGGTTAGGTTAGGTTAGGTTAGGTTAGGTTAGGTTAGGTTAGGTTAGGTTAGGTTAGGTTAGGTTAGGTTAGGTTAGGTTAGGTTAGGTTAGGTTAGGTTAGGTTAGGTTAGGTTAGGTTAGGTTAGGTTAGGTTAGGTTAGGTTAGGTTAGGTTAGGTTAGGTTAGGTTAGGTTAGGTTAGGTTAGGTTAGGTTAGGTTAGGTTAGGTTAGGTTAGGTTAGGTTAGGTTAGGTTAGGTTAGGTTAGGTTAGGTTAGGTTAGGTTAGGTTAGGTTAGGTTAGGTTAGGTTAGGTTAGGTTAGGTTAGGTTAGGTTAGGTTAGGTTAGGTTAGGTTAGGTTAGGTTAGGTTAGGTTAGGTTAGGTTAGGTTAGGTTAGGTTAGGTTAGGTTAGGTTAGGTTAGGTTAGGTTAGGTTAGGTTAGGTTAGGTTAGGTTAGGTTAGGTTAGGTTAGGTTAGGTTAGGTTAGGTTAGGTTAGGTTAGGTTAGGTTAGGTTAGGTTAGGTTAGGTTAGGTTAGGTTAGGTTAGGTTAGGTTAGGTTAGGTTAGGTTAGGTTAGGTTAGGTTAGGTTAGGTTAGGTTAGGTTAGGTTAGGTTAGGTTAGGTTAGGTTAGGTTAGGTTAGGTTAGGTTAGGTTAGGTTAGGTTAGGTTAGGTTAGGTTAGGTTAGGTTAGGTTAGGTTAGGTTAGGTTAGGTTAGGTTAGGTTAGGTTAGGTTAGGTTAGGTTAGGTTAGGTTAGGTTAGGTTAGGTTAGGTTAGGTTAGGTTAGGTTAGGTTAGGTTAGGTTAGGTTAGGTTAGGTTAGGTTAGGTTAGGTTAGGTTAGGTTAGGTTAGGTTAGGTTAGGTTAGGTTAGGTTAGGTTAGGTTAGGTTAGGTTAGGTTAGGTTAGGTTAGGTTAGGTTAGGTTAGGTTAGGTTAGGTTAGGTTAGGTTAGGTTAGGTTAGGTTAGGTTAGGTTAGGTTAGGTTAGGTTAGGTTAGGTTAGGTTAGGTTAGGTTAGGTTAGGTTAGGTTAGGTTAGGTTAGGTTAGGTTAGGTTAGGTTAGGTTAGGTTAGGTTAGGTTAGGTTAGGTTAGGTTAGGTTAGGTTAGGTTAGGTTAGGTTAGGTTAGGTTAGGTTAGGTTAGGTTAGGTTAGGTTAGGTTAGGTTAGGTTAGGTTAGGTTAGGTTAGGTTAGGTTAGGTTAGGTTAGGTTAGGTTAGGTTAGGTTAGGTTAGGTTAGGTTAGGTTAGGTTAGGTTAGGTTAGGTTAGGTTAGGTTAGGTTAGGTTAGGTTAGGTTAGGTTAGGTTAGGTTAGGTTAGGTTAGGTTAGGTTAGGTTAGGTTAGGTTAGGTTAGGTTAGGTTAGGTTAGGTTAGGTTAGGTTAGGTTAGGTTAGGTTAGGTTAGGTTAGGTTAGGTTAGGTTAGGTTAGGTTAGGTTAGGTTAGGTTAGGTTAGGTTAGGTTAGGTTAGGTTAGGTTAGGTTAGGTTAGGTTAGGTTAGGTTAGGTTAGGTTAGGTTAGGTTAGGTTAGGTTAGGTTAGGTTAGGTTAGGTTAGGTTAGGTTAGGTTAGGTTAGGTTAGGTTAGGTTAGGTTAGGTTAGGTTAGGTTAGGTTAGGTTAGGTTAGGTTAGGTTAGGTTAGGTTAGGTTAGGTTAGGTTAGGTTAGGTTAGGTTAGGTTAGGTTAGGTTAGGTTAGGTTAGGTTAGGTTAGGTTAGGTTAGGTTAGGTTAGGTTAGGTTAGGTTAGGTTAGGTTAGGTTAGGTTAGGTTAGGTTAGGTTAGGTTAGGTTAGGTTAGGTTAGGTTAGGTTAGGTTAGGTTAGGTTAGGTTAGGTTAGGTTAGGTTAGGTTAGGTTAGGTTAGGTTAGGTTAGGTTAGGTTAGGTTAGGTTAGGTTAGGTTAGGTTAGGTTAGGTTAGGTTAGGTTAGGTTAGGTTAGGTTAGGTTAGGTTAGGTTAGGTTAGGTTAGGTTAGGTTAGGTTAGGTTAGGTTAGGTTAGGTTAGGTTAGGTTAGGTTAGGTTAGGTTAGGTTAGGTTAGGTTAGGTTAGGTTAGGTTAGGTTAGGTTAGGTTAGGTTAGGTTAGGTTAGGTTAGGTTAGGTTAGGTTAGGTTAGGTTAGGTTAGGTTAGGTTAGGTTAGGTTAGGTTAGGTTAGGTTAGGTTAGGTTAGGTTAGGTTAGGTTAGGTTAGGTTAGGTTAGGTTAGGTTAGGTTAGGTTAGGTTAGGTTAGGTTAGGTTAGGTTAGGTTAGGTTAGGTTAGGTTAGGTTAGGTTAGGTTAGGTTAGGTTAGGTTAGGTTAGGTTAGGTTAGGTTAGGTTAGGTTAGGTTAGGTTAGGTTAGGTTAGGTTAGGTTAGGTTAGGTTAGGTTAGGTTAGGTTAGGTTAGGTTAGGTTAGGTTAGGTTAGGTTAGGTTAGGTTAGGTTAGGTTAGGTTAGGTTAGGTTAGGTTAGGTTAGGTTAGGTTAGGTTAGGTTAGGTTAGGTTAGGTTAGGTTAGGTTAGGTTAGGTTAGGTTAGGTTAGGTTAGGTTAGGTTAGGTTAGGTTAGGTTAGGTTAGGTTAGGTTAGGTTAGGTTAGGTTAGGTTAGGTTAGGTTAGGTTAGGTTAGGTTAGGTTAGGTTAGGTTAGGTTAGGTTAGGTTAGGTTAGGTTAGGTTAGGTTAGGTTAGGTTAGGTTAGGTTAGGTTAGGTTAGGTTAGGTTAGGTTAGGTTAGGTTAGGTTAGGTTAGGTTAGGTTAGGTTAGGTTAGGTTAGGTTAGGTTAGGTTAGGTTAGGTTAGGTTAGGTTAGGTTAGGTTAGGTTAGGTTAGGTTAGGTTAGGTTAGGTTAGGTTAGGTTAGGTTAGGTTAGGTTAGGTTAGGTTAGGTTAGGTTAGGTTAGGTTAGGTTAGGTTAGGTTAGGTTAGGTTAGGTTAGGTTAGGTTAGGTTAGGTTAGGTTAGGTTAGGTTAGGTTAGGTTAGGTTAGGTTAGGTTAGGTTAGGTTAGGTTAGGTTAGGTTAGGTTAGGTTAGGTTAGGTTAGGTTAGGTTAGGTTAGGTTAGGTTAGGTTAGGTTAGGTTAGGTTAGGTTAGGTTAGGTTAGGTTAGGTTAGGTTAGGTTAGGTTAGGTTAGGTTAGGTTAGGTTAGGTTAGGTTAGGTTAGGTTAGGTTAGGTTAGGTTAGGTTAGGTTAGGTTAGGTTAGGTTAGGTTAGGTTAGGTTAGGTTAGGTTAGGTTAGGTTAGGTTAGGTTAGGTTAGGTTAGGTTAGGTTAGGTTAGGTTAGGTTAGGTTAGGTTAGGTTAGGTTAGGTTAGGTTAGGTTAGGTTAGGTTAGGTTAGGTTAGGTTAGGTTAGGTTAGGTTAGGTTAGGTTAGGTTAGGTTAGGTTAGGTTAGGTTAGGTTAGGTTAGGTTAGGTTAGGTTAGGTTAGGTTAGGTTAGGTTAGGTTAGGTTAGGTTAGGTTAGGTTAGGTTAGGTTAGGTTAGGTTAGGTTAGGTTAGGTTAGGTTAGGTTAGGTTAGGTTAGGTTAGGTTAGGTTAGGTTAGGTTAGGTTAGGTTAGGTTAGGTTAGGTTAGGTTAGGTTAGGTTAGGTTAGGTTAGGTTAGGTTAGGTTAGGTTAGGTTAGGTTAGGTTAGGTTAGGTTAGGTTAGGTTAGGTTAGGTTAGGTTAGGTTAGGTTAGGTTAGGTTAGGTTAGGTTAGGTTAGGTTAGGTTAGGTTAGGTTAGGTTAGGTTAGGTTAGGTTAGGTTAGGTTAGGTTAGGTTAGGTTAGGTTAGGTTAGGTTAGGTTAGGTTAGGTTAGGTTAGGTTAGGTTAGGTTAGGTTAGGTTAGGTTAGGTTAGGTTAGGTTAGGTTAGGTTAGGTTAGGTTAGGTTAGGTTAGGTTAGGTTAGGTTAGGTTAGGTTAGGTTAGGTTAGGTTAGGTTAGGTTAGGTTAGGTTAGGTTAGGTTAGGTTAGGTTAGGTTAGGTTAGGTTAGGTTAGGTTAGGTTAGGTTAGGTTAGGTTAGGTTAGGTTAGGTTAGGTTAGGTTAGGTTAGGTTAGGTTAGGTTAGGTTAGGTTAGGTTAGGTTAGGTTAGGTTAGGTTAGGTTAGGTTAGGTTAGGTTAGGTTAGGTTAGGTTAGGTTAGGTTAGGTTAGGTTAGGTTAGGTTAGGTTAGGTTAGGTTAGGTTAGGTTAGGTTAGGTTAGGTTAGGTTAGGTTAGGTTAGGTTAGGTTAGGTTAGGTTAGGTTAGGTTAGGTTAGGTTAGGTTAGGTTAGGTTAGGTTAGGTTAGGTTAGGTTAGGTTAGGTTAGGTTAGGTTAGGTTAGGTTAGGTTAGGTTAGGTTAGGTTAGGTTAGGTTAGGTTAGGTTAGGTTAGGTTAGGTTAGGTTAGGTTAGGTTAGGTTAGGTTAGGTTAGGTTAGGTTAGGTTAGGTTAGGTTAGGTTAGGTTAGGTTAGGTTAGGTTAGGTTAGGTTAGGTTAGGTTAGGTTAGGTTAGGTTAGGTTAGGTTAGGTTAGGTTAGGTTAGGTTAGGTTAGGTTAGGTTAGGTTAGGTTAGGTTAGGTTAGGTTAGGTTAGGTTAGGTTAGGTTAGGTTAGGTTAGGTTAGGTTAGGTTAGGTTAGGTTAGGTTAGGTTAGGTTAGGTTAGGTTAGGTTAGGTTAGGTTAGGTTAGGTTAGGTTAGGTTAGGTTAGGTTAGGTTAGGTTAGGTTAGGTTAGGTTAGGTTAGGTTAGGTTAGGTTAGGTTAGGTTAGGTTAGGTTAGGTTAGGTTAGGTTAGGTTAGGTTAGGTTAGGTTAGGTTAGGTTAGGTTAGGTTAGGTTAGGTTAGGTTAGGTTAGGTTAGGTTAGGTTAGGTTAGGTTAGGTTAGGTTAGGTTAGGTTAGGTTAGGTTAGGTTAGGTTAGGTTAGGTTAGGTTAGGTTAGGTTAGGTTAGGTTAGGTTAGGTTAGGTTAGGTTAGGTTAGGTTAGGTTAGGTTAGGTTAGGTTAGGTTAGGTTAGGTTAGGTTAGGTTAGGTTAGGTTAGGTTAGGTTAGGTTAGGTTAGGTTAGGTTAGGTTAGGTTAGGTTAGGTTAGGTTAGGTTAGGTTAGGTTAGGTTAGGTTAGGTTAGGTTAGGTTAGGTTAGGTTAGGTTAGGTTAGGTTAGGTTAGGTTAGGTTAGGTTAGGTTAGGTTAGGTTAGGTTAGGTTAGGTTAGGTTAGGTTAGGTTAGGTTAGGTTAGGTTAGGTTAGGTTAGGTTAGGTTAGGTTAGGTTAGGTTAGGTTAGGTTAGGTTAGGTTAGGTTAGGTTAGGTTAGGTTAGGTTAGGTTAGGTTAGGTTAGGTTAGGTTAGGTTAGGTTAGGTTAGGTTAGGTTAGGTTAGGTTAGGTTAGGTTAGGTTAGGTTAGGTTAGGTTAGGTTAGGTTAGGTTAGGTTAGGTTAGGTTAGGTTAGGTTAGGTTAGGTTAGGTTAGGTTAGGTTAGGTTAGGTTAGGTTAGGTTAGGTTAGGTTAGGTTAGGTTAGGTTAGGTTAGGTTAGGTTAGGTTAGGTTAGGTTAGGTTAGGTTAGGTTAGGTTAGGTTAGGTTAGGTTAGGTTAGGTTAGGTTAGGTTAGGTTAGGTTAGGTTAGGTTAGGTTAGGTTAGGTTAGGTTAGGTTAGGTTAGGTTAGGTTAGGTTAGGTTAGGTTAGGTTAGGTTAGGTTAGGTTAGGTTAGGTTAGGTTAGGTTAGGTTAGGTTAGGTTAGGTTAGGTTAGGTTAGGTTAGGTTAGGTTAGGTTAGGTTAGGTTAGGTTAGGTTAGGTTAGGTTAGGTTAGGTTAGGTTAGGTTAGGTTAGGTTAGGTTAGGTTAGGTTAGGTTAGGTTAGGTTAGGTTAGGTTAGGTTAGGTTAGGTTAGGTTAGGTTAGGTTAGGTTAGGTTAGGTTAGGTTAGGTTAGGTTAGGTTAGGTTAGGTTAGGTTAGGTTAGGTTAGGTTAGGTTAGGTTAGGTTAGGTTAGGTTAGGTTAGGTTAGGTTAGGTTAGGTTAGGTTAGGTTAGGTTAGGTTAGGTTAGGTTAGGTTAGGTTAGGTTAGGTTAGGTTAGGTTAGGTTAGGTTAGGTTAGGTTAGGTTAGGTTAGGTTAGGTTAGGTTAGGTTAGGTTAGGTTAGGTTAGGTTAGGTTAGGTTAGGTTAGGTTAGGTTAGGTTAGGTTAGGTTAGGTTAGGTTAGGTTAGGTTAGGTTAGGTTAGGTTAGGTTAGGTTAGGTTAGGTTAGGTTAGGTTAGGTTAGGTTAGGTTAGGTTAGGTTAGGTTAGGTTAGGTTAGGTTAGGTTAGGTTAGGTTAGGTTAGGTTAGGTTAGGTTAGGTTAGGTTAGGTTAGGTTAGGTTAGGTTAGGTTAGGTTAGGTTAGGTTAGGTTAGGTTAGGTTAGGTTAGGTTAGGTTAGGTTAGGTTAGGTTAGGTTAGGTTAGGTTAGGTTAGGTTAGGTTAGGTTAGGTTAGGTTAGGTTAGGTTAGGTTAGGTTAGGTTAGGTTAGGTTAGGTTAGGTTAGGTTAGGTTAGGTTAGGTTAGGTTAGGTTAGGTTAGGTTAGGTTAGGTTAGGTTAGGTTAGGTTAGGTTAGGTTAGGTTAGGTTAGGTTAGGTTAGGTTAGGTTAGGTTAGGTTAGGTTAGGTTAGGTTAGGTTAGGTTAGGTTAGGTTAGGTTAGGTTAGGTTAGGTTAGGTTAGGTTAGGTTAGGTTAGGTTAGGTTAGGTTAGGTTAGGTTAGGTTAGGTTAGGTTAGGTTAGGTTAGGTTAGGTTAGGTTAGGTTAGGTTAGGTTAGGTTAGGTTAGGTTAGGTTAGGTTAGGTTAGGTTAGGTTAGGTTAGGTTAGGTTAGGTTAGGTTAGGTTAGGTTAGGTTAGGTTAGGTTAGGTTAGGTTAGGTTAGGTTAGGTTAGGTTAGGTTAGGTTAGGTTAGGTTAGGTTAGGTTAGGTTAGGTTAGGTTAGGTTAGGTTAGGTTAGGTTAGGTTAGGTTAGGTTAGGTTAGGTTAGGTTAGGTTAGGTTAGGTTAGGTTAGGTTAGGTTAGGTTAGGTTAGGTTAGGTTAGGTTAGGTTAGGTTAGGTTAGGTTAGGTTAGGTTAGGTTAGGTTAGGTTAGGTTAGGTTAGGTTAGGTTAGGTTAGGTTAGGTTAGGTTAGGTTAGGTTAGGTTAGGTTAGGTTAGGTTAGGTTAGGTTAGGTTAGGTTAGGTTAGGTTAGGTTAGGTTAGGTTAGGTTAGGTTAGGTTAGGTTAGGTTAGGTTAGGTTAGGTTAGGTTAGGTTAGGTTAGGTTAGGTTAGGTTAGGTTAGGTTAGGTTAGGTTAGGTTAGGTTAGGTTAGGTTAGGTTAGGTTAGGTTAGGTTAGGTTAGGTTAGGTTAGGTTAGGTTAGGTTAGGTTAGGTTAGGTTAGGTTAGGTTAGGTTAGGTTAGGTTAGGTTAGGTTAGGTTAGGTTAGGTTAGGTTAGGTTAGGTTAGGTTAGGTTAGGTTAGGTTAGGTTAGGTTAGGTTAGGTTAGGTTAGGTTAGGTTAGGTTAGGTTAGGTTAGGTTAGGTTAGGTTAGGTTAGGTTAGGTTAGGTTAGGTTAGGTTAGGTTAGGTTAGGTTAGGTTAGGTTAGGTTAGGTTAGGTTAGGTTAGGTTAGGTTAGGTTAGGTTAGGTTAGGTTAGGTTAGGTTAGGTTAGGTTAGGTTAGGTTAGGTTAGGTTAGGTTAGGTTAGGTTAGGTTAGGTTAGGTTAGGTTAGGTTAGGTTAGGTTAGGTTAGGTTAGGTTAGGTTAGGTTAGGTTAGGTTAGGTTAGGTTAGGTTAGGTTAGGTTAGGTTAGGTTAGGTTAGGTTAGGTTAGGTTAGGTTAGGTTAGGTTAGGTTAGGTTAGGTTAGGTTAGGTTAGGTTAGGTTAGGTTAGGTTAGGTTAGGTTAGGTTAGGTTAGGTTAGGTTAGGTTAGGTTAGGTTAGGTTAGGTTAGGTTAGGTTAGGTTAGGTTAGGTTAGGTTAGGTTAGGTTAGGTTAGGTTAGGTTAGGTTGGTTAGGTTAGGTTAGGTTAGGTTAGGTTAGGTTAGGTTAGGTTAGGTTAGGTTAGGTTAGGTTAGGTTAGGTTAGGTTGGTTAGGTTAGGTTAGGTTAGGTTAGGTTAGGTTAGGTTAGGTTAGGTTAGGTTAGGTTAGGTTAGGTTAGGTTAGGTTAGGTTAGGTTAGGTTAGGTTAGGTTAGGTTAGGTTAGGTTAGGTTAGGTTAGGTTAGGTTAGGTTAGGTTAGGTTAGGTTAGGTTAGGTTAGGTTAGGTTAGGTTAGGTTAGGTTAGGTTAGGTTAGGTTAGGTTAGGTTAGGTTAGGTTAGGTTAGGTTAGGTTAGGTTAGGTTAGGTTAGGTTAGGTTAGGTTAGGTTAGGTTAGGTTAGGTTAGGTTAGGTTAGGTTAGGTTAGGTTAGGTTAGGTTAGGTTAGGTTAGGTTAGGTTAGGTTAGGTTAGGTTAGGTTAGGTTAGGTTAGGTTAGGTTAGGTTAGGTTAGGTTAGGTTAGGTTAGGTTAGGTTAGGTTAGGTTAGGTTAGGTTAGGTTAGGTTAGGTTAGGTTAGGTTAGGTTAGGTTAGGTTAGGTTAGGTTAGGTTAGGTTAGGTTAGGTTAGGTTAGGTTAGGTTAGGTTAGGTTAGGTTAGGTTAGGTTAGGTTAGGTTAGGTTAGGTTAGGTTAGGTTAGGTTAGGTTAGGTTAGGTTAGGTTAGGTTAGGTTAGGTTAGGTTAGGTTAGGTTAGGTTAGGTTAGGTTAGGTTAGGTTAGGTTAGGTTAGGTTAGGTTAGGTTAGGTTAGGTTAGGTTAGGTTAGGTTAGGTTAGGTTAGGTTAGGTTAGGTTAGGTTAGGTTAGGTTAGGTTAGGTTAGGTTAGGTTAGGTTAGGTTAGGTTAGGTTAGGTTAGGTTAGGTTAGGTTAGGTTAGGTTAGGTTAGGTTAGGTTAGGTTAGGTTAGGTTAGGTTAGGTTAGGTTAGGTTAGGTTAGGTTAGGTTAGGTTAGGTTAGGTTAGGTTAGGTTAGGTTAGGTTAGGTTAGGTTAGGTTAGGTTAGGTTAGGTTAGGTTAGGTTAGGTTAGGTTAGGTTAGGTTAGGTTAGGTTAGGTTAGGTTAGGTTAGGTTAGGTTAGGTTAGGTTAGGTTAGGTTAGGTTAGGTTAGGTTAGGTTAGGTTAGGTTAGGTTAGGTTAGGTTAGGTTAGGTTAGGTTAGGTTAGGTTAGGTTAGGTTAGGTTAGGTTAGGTTAGGTTAGGTTAGGTTAGGTTAGGTTAGGTTAGGTTAGGTTAGGTTAGGTTAGGTTAGGTTAGGTTAGGTTAGGTTAGGTTAGGTTAGGTTAGGTTAGGTTAGGTTAGGTTAGGTTAGGTTAGGTTAGGTTAGGTTAGGTTAGGTTAGGTTAGGTTAGGTTAGGTTAGGTTAGGTTAGGTTAGGTTAGGTTAGGTTAGGTTAGGTTAGGTTAGGTTAGGTTAGGTTAGGTTAGGTTAGGTTAGGTTAGGTTAGGTTAGGTTAGGTTAGGTTAGGTTAGGTTAGGTTAGGTTAGGTTAGGTTAGGTTAGGTTAGGTTAGGTTAGGTTAGGTTAGGTTAGGTTAGGTTAGGTTAGGTTAGGTTAGGTTAGGTTAGGTTAGGTTAGGTTAGGTTAGGTTAGGTTAGGTTAGGTTAGGTTAGGTTAGGTTAGGTTAGGTTAGGTTAGGTTAGGTTAGGTTAGGTTAGGTTAGGTTAGGTTAGGTTAGGTTAGGTTAGGTTAGGTTAGGTTAGGTTAGGTTAGGTTAGGTTAGGTTAGGTTAGGTTAGGTTAGGTTAGGTTAGGTTAGGTTAGGTTAGGTTAGGTTAGGTTAGGTTAGGTTAGGTTAGGTTAGGTTAGGTTAGGTTAGGTTAGGTTAGGTTAGGTTAGGTTAGGTTAGGTTAGGTTAGGTTAGGTTAGGTTAGGTTAGGTTAGGTTAGGTTAGGTTAGGTTAGGTTAGGTTAGGTTAGGTTAGGTTAGGTTAGGTTAGGTTAGGTTAGGTTAGGTTAGGTTAGGTTAGGTTAGGTTAGGTTAGGTTAGGTTAGGTTAGGTTAGGTTAGGTTAGGTTAGGTTAGGTTAGGTTAGGTTAGGTTAGGTTAGGTTAGGTTAGGTTAGGTTAGGTTAGGTTAGGTTAGGTTAGGTTAGGTTAGGTTAGGTTAGGTTAGGTTAGGTTAGGTTAGGTTAGGTTAGGTTAGGTTAGGTTAGGTTAGGTTAGGTTAGGTTAGGTTAGGTTAGGTTAGGTTAGGTTAGGTTAGGTTAGGTTAGGTTAGGTTAGGTTAGGTTAGGTTA
>JAUPFN010000079.1:0-54387 GCA_036924255.1 Apodemia mormo
AATATCTAAACTGTTAGATCTTGAACTAATCTTGATTATAATTACAGTTTGCTCGTTAATCAATACGCCAAAAACACTTTTAAATTAACCTAAGTCATTAATTGCAAACAACACAGACCATAAATTAAAATAGCGGACCAGTTTCATTTTATTATTCCCAAGAGCATTGTAAGATGTTTCGTTCGGAAATAGTTTAAATACCAACGGGTATAGAATTAAGTAGGAATAATACAGAAAATAATGTTTTTAGCTGTGTACCCTATAAGTCGGCATGGCTTCTGTAGTAGCCACTTTTCATTTAAGCAATATCCGGTTAGATATAGAGTACTATAAGTCATATTTGGCTTGAGCGGATAGTAGTATCTTCCCATTGGCAGAGTCATGAGCTTGTTTGCTATCTTATGATATAAAAACAAGTTGCATATGTTTAAGGGAAAACAGAAGAAACGCTGAGAGTCACTACCATCGTGGCTGCTAGGAGGTAGAGTACTGCATTGTCTCATCCAAATCTGGTACCATTGCCTCGCTGATTCCTCTCGCAGTAGAGTGAACGGTCGTCACTTTCATGTTATGTTTGGTGAGTAAAGTAGCCAGTAAAATTATGCACATATGAGGTCTTAACTTGCTACAATGATAGCAACACATCATTAACATCTTTAGTGTCTACAGGCGATTGTTTCCTCTTTTATGCCATCTGCTTGTATGCTATCTTATGATATATAAAAAAACGAAAAGTGAATGGGAAGTAAAAAATATGGTAATCACTAGTAGTCACTAATGACAAGTGTATTTTAGGCATCCTATATTCAGTCTACGCTGATCCTGACGTTGCCTTGGATATGTTACCAGCATGTGCTGTAGTGCGAGGAGTGATTGTTGCAGCTTGGAACAGAGGTACAAAAAAGTAAGTAAAGTCTCCCTAGATGAAGTGTAACTACAGTAGCAGTAGAAGAAGATTACTCTATTAATATAAAAAACATTATTTGTTAAGAAATCTTATTAAAACATGGAATAAAAAGAAATAAATACGCAACAAACTTAGAAAGCATATAAGCCATATTTATTAATGAAAAAATACGTAAAAAAAGTGTGCAAAGTAATGATTGATAACTTATAGATTAGAAAATTTAACAAGAATGTAAAAGATATGTGTTATACTATGTATTATTTAAAATGCAGTTTATTTATGTAAAATACAGCATGTACGGGACGGGCTACCGAAAAATTAAGAAAACATACCATTTTACGGGTTAATCATGATAACAATTCATTTTCTTGTGGAAAATACAAATTTGCGATTTTTAATTTTTACGACATGCAATGTCAAGCGTACATTCCTCGGACTCGTTACGCCTATTGTACTCTTGAACCAGTCATTTGAGTTTCGTAGCATAACACATTGCTTATTTTGTTTATTTACTTTAATTGTACTATGTTTTTAGAGAAAAACACCGTAGAGTAAATCAAATTATACAAAGTTAAGAAATCGTCAAAAAATAAAAAATCCCACACAAATTTCCAAAAGTTTTCAATTCAGAATCATGGCCCTAATCTATGGTTTCGATTTTCGATTACCCGTCCCTTACACTCTGTATGTATTAGGTACATTATTACGATAAATCTCAAATTGTTGTTTACAGACATGTCGCAGTTTTGAGTCCCATTATAAGGAACAAATATAAATAAATACCTCGATAAATCTCCCTTTGCAAAATACCTTCTGGAAACTAGACATTCTTCATTTACAACAAATCATTTATTTGATATAATTCTTAAATGTGGAATTCTTAAAAAGGATTAAATCTGAATGTATAGGAACAGCTCGAAATGATAAAATACAAGAACATTTCAGTTGCACTGTTGAACGAAGAAATTAAATTAGCGAACTCACCTTTACTAAACAGAGCAATGTACCTACTGCCGATGTAAATTACCAATAAATAGGTAATAAACAAGTTGACAAACAAGTAACAAACAAACAAGTTCAACGGGCAACCCTTGTTAAAATAAACATCCTAGTTTGGTTGGCTGGTTTATCCCAGTGAGTAGTGGTACTAGAACAGTGTTTTTAATACAGAATTAGATTACGTTGCTTAATATTAATGCTTCGCTCTTCATAGAGTGAAGTGTTATTCGACTCTTTTGAATATGCTTCGATTTCGAAGTGAAACGTGCGTTGAGTACATAATTTGTGTGTTATTGCCTTTGCTACTCACGTTGAACGTGATGGATATGAGTGGACTATTGTACCACTGAGATGTTCTTTAATTTTCAGACCTTGAATAAGTTTACTTCATTCCTTACATTACCTTTTGTTTCAGTTGTATCACAGTAGTTTTATATAAGATTGCGCGGAAATTTTGGAAATTAAATACCTTAATTTTAACTATGAATTTAGATTTTCACAAAGTAACGCCTGAACTCCTTCAGGCGTTACTTTGTGAAAATCTAAATTAAGGCAAGACGTTATATCCACGAAGCTCTTCATCAATATGATGAAATATGCATTCAAGCTCCTGGACTGGAAAGAGCTGAGAAGAGAAAATGGCAAATCCATCACTAACCTTCAATTTGTCGACAATATCGGGTCCTAGCAAATTCGCTAGAAGACCTTAGCAAAATACTCGACGACCTCAATCGAGTCTCCTTATAGAAGGTTATGTCGAATATCCATATTTCGCCTAATATAGTTTCGGTCGGAGATTTGATTCTCGAAGTTGTTAACGATTATGTCTATCTGGGACAAACGGTCTAACTAGGCAAATCCAACTTCGAAAAAGTGGTCAATCGACCAATCGAACTCGGATGGGCAACGTTCGGGAAGTTACATAGCGTCTTCTCATCCAGAATACCACAAAGCTTAAAGACAAAATTCTTCAACCAGTGCCTGTTACCAGTGATAACCTACTGTGCCGAGTCGTAGTCTCTAACTATGAGCATCTTAAGAAAGCTTGTGGTCATTCAACGAGCTATGGAGCGAGCTATGCTTGGGATTTCTCTGCGACATCGCATCAGAAACGAGGAGATACGCATACCAACGAAAGTCACCGACATAGCTAAGAGTGTCGGTAAGTTGAAGTGGCAATGGGCAGGGCATATAATTCGAAGAATGGGTGGCCTATGGGACAGAAAGGTTCTGGAGTGGTTAACACGTACCGGCAAAGGCAGCTTAGAATGACCACCTACCAGGTGAACATAATATTTATTTATTTATTCAAAACTTTATGCACAGTTAAATACATAGGTGGGCTTAATGCTACAAGGCATTCTCAACCAGACAACTTAAATTGATTGGAAGACTCCACATTTGAAGGTGTGCATGAAAAGATTAATTCATAGAGTTTTCATTTAATGAACAATCGCTGACGTTATTTTAATAAAACATATTAATAAATAATATTATATATGTAATACAAAATACAGTTACATACATAAGTATATATATATATATATATATATATATATATATATATATATATATATATATATATATATATATATATATATGTGATATACATAATATATTATTTACAGTAATTAAATAAACATAAATATAAGACAACGAATATATACATAAAATAATGTCTGATAGTGTTAATCCAGTAGGAATTTTTTGACTGAGCGCTTATAAGCGAATTTGGAGGGATTATTCCTAATATCATTCGGAAGAGCATTCCAAAGTCTCACAGCTTGGGATATTAATGTCTGAGATACGAAATCGGTACGACAGAAAGGGACTTGAAGAGTGGAAATGTTATTAAAGCGGAGATCACGAGAATGTGTTGTGCTCTGAAATTAAATTTAGACTTTAGGTATAAGGAAGCCGCTGGGTCAAGGTCGCAGGGATCCACTGGATGTTGGCTACTTCTAACATGTTGCAGTGGAAGTGATTAGAGGGAGCCTATGTTCAGCAGTGGACGTCCTATGGCTGATATAATGATGATGATGAATCTATAGAATATTTGTCACAGACACGCTTAATTAATTACCCAATTTCGCAAACATATCTTGTTGACTATTTGCTGTTTCTGTCATGAAGGATTACCGTAAGTTTACAACTTATGCATTTTGCCATTATCATCACAAGGATAGCAACGCACCATTAACATCAGTGGTATATACAGGTGATATTTGTTTCTTTCCGTTTAAGAAAAATACTGAATTAAATAAAGGTATTCAAACAATGAAAATGGCAGTATACAATTTTACAAACGAGATTTTTTCCCGTATTCATCCAGGCGTTAAAGAATTAAGTATCTGCCATTCTGCCATGCGATTCGAAAAATATCGCCATCGTTATGACTTCTGTTACTGTTAAGTTCCATAACGTCTCACTCGGGCATTCGGTACCACCCCTTACCTATTCCTACCGCAATGGCGTCAATGTTTTTCATTATTGTGATTCGATTTGGAGGGTAAAGTAGCCGGTAACTTATGCATGTGATGTGGCACAAAGCACCATTAACATCTTCCGTGTCTGTAGACGATGGTTGCTTCTTTCCATCATGAGAGCCATATGCTTGTTTGGTACTATATAATATTGCAGGAACAAGAAAACGCTAACAGAGGCTCTTCGTCTATATAACACACAATTTTAAAATGGAAGAGTTGTTTGCTCAAAATAAAATTATAATACATTAAATAAATATAATTTATAATTAGTTTAATAACTTAATGATTTTCAGATTAAAAGCATCAGATGAGTGTTTCATTTACAATGCATGTGATGCTGGACAAAACCTATTATCTCTTCGCAAAATGAGATCAATAGGACTTAAAACTATAAACATGCACCCTTTTGATAATACGATGGGAATTAAAGGCGGAAAGTGCTATAAAAAATTTGCGGTGTTTTATACATGGGTAGTTATTAATTTTTGTTTATTTGTAATAAACACGACTGCGTCGTGGTCTAGGGCTTAGTGTATTCAACTCAGACCATGAGGTTCCGGATTCAATCCTCGGTCGGGCAAAAGGTTTACTCAGGTCTTTTCGAAGTTTTTATCGAAAATACAAAATATCAGTCAGTAGAGTCTGGTGGGTGGTATATTACCATTCCCATGCCGCGGATGAGCAGGTAAAGCCGCCGGACCTGTTTATCGTTACAAATAACCGATAATCATTATCAGGTCGTTAAAATGCTACGTTGGTGATCACCACTAATCTCGCTAACCGACAAACTGAGGAATCGTGGTGAACCGAAAAGTCTACAGACGTTCGGTTTACTCTGCCTACTCCGCAAGGGAACCGGGCGTGTTAGCTTACACCTAAATAAATATCCTACCCCTATGTTACACATCTTACCAAACATAATGTCTTGTATAAACAAAATTTTCTATTTTTTTCTTTTCTTTTAGTGTTTGTAGATTGCTTGAACCGCTACACACAACAGAAAATAGTATAATATTTACAAACATAACCCATAAAATTAATTCAGTTAAAAAGGTATTAAAATCTGGACATAGCTGCCTATTAGTTAAATTTTCTAAAGTAATAAGAAATCTTCCAAAATCAGATTTTGTTTCTTTTTTTGTAAATAATAATCGATTAAAACGTTTTAAAACTATTTTTTTTTAAATGCCTAAGTTGCCCAATCAATAAAATACAATCTTTTCATGTGCTGCATTATTTAATTTAATTAATATAGAATATAAGCAATTATCGATATTGGGTGTATATTCTCATAAACAGCTTAACAATCTATTTTGTTTTTAGTTTTTGCTACTACAATTACTACCGGCTTTAATTATTGATGGAATTTTATTAGTTCTCGACAAAAAACCCAAGTAAGCATTAGTTTTTAATTGTCTAAATTGTTTTTTTATGTCTGAACTGCTTCGAGAAAAGGATGGTACGGCCGCGCCGGTTGTTTGCTCGATTCACTCAACTTGGCGAGATTACCCTTTTTTCAAAATTATTCGTCTTTTTTGTTAATACTACTCTCACGCAAGAATGTTATTATTATTTCAAATATGTATTATTATTTTAAGTTCCAATCTTTCAAGATTATTTTTAAAAAGTTCATTTAATTTCATTTACTTAATCTGGAATTCGGTTCTGATTCGAAAAACATTCCTCATTTTATTTTATACTAAAAAGAAAATTATTTTTAGGTTAGTAAAGATCCAACGACGCATCTACGTAGCATGCGTAATACTAAACCCGTTTAATGGTATTCAGTGGAGATTTTCTGTTAAAAATTTTACACAACTTTGTTCCGAGATAAAAAAACAAGATCGCGAGGCATTTGATTTCTTATATAAAAAATTTAATTGGAAGGAATATTACATCGAAATGAGTAAATGTACCCGAAAATACTTACTCAAAGAAAAAGATGAAGATCTGCCGAAAGCAAAAATTCACCGCAGAAGGTAACACCTTTTATTTTTTAGTGCGCATGCAAAAAAGATTATTCAGTATTTACATAGTTTAATAATGCACATTAATGTGACGTTTTAATGGTCAGCCAACACCCAGAAACATGATTACAACATGTTTAAAAAAAACACATATAAAAGTGTTAATATAACCAAATCCTAATTGTATTTCCAGTGGAAAATTATCCGAATAAAAAAATTATAATGAATACTAACGTTAATAACTGCCTTTCCAAGCTGCTTCACTACCACACAATTATCTAACTATCGGCACGCACCAAGACATCACTAATATAATAATTAAAAGCATCAGAGCGTTATCCTTACACTGCTATATCCGCTAATGTACATTGTAATTCATAGCAATAGTTTACCAACTCATTGTAAAATTGACTATTTGATTGCGCGTTAAAGTCACTCAACGTGCACATGAATTCCATTGCACTTCTCTCAATGATCACATTTAATTCACTTAGATACTAAAAAAAGTCTAAAAAGTTGTTCTCACAATATATACTGAACAAAAGAGTATGTGTTTCCCATTTAAGAGAACCCGTATAGCGCATAACTTCTTTGAAATGCAGTTCAAAACTATCACACTTTTAAAATATCTTCTCTCTGCTACTTCATCATACTTTTGATGTATCTACCGCCGATTTACTGGTCAAACCAAATCCTGAACCATTTTCTCCAATAAAATTCATAGCATGTTGTAATGTATATTTTTTTATATCATAAGATAACAAAAAAGCAGATGGTAGAAAGAAAAACCATCACTTATAGACACCAAAGATGTTAATAGTGCATTGCTATCCATGTGAAGGGATGGCAATGCCACAAACATAAGTCTACCTAATACCTTACTCTCCAAACTAGAACACGACAAGGCCAAGCAATGACGATATTGCTGCAGGAATATCTAAAGCAGTGGCACCAAATACCCGGGCGAGATGTTGTAGATCTCTACCACCTAGAAATGACGATGGTAATGACACGTATAGCCAATCAATCGCTTTTTACAACATGCCTCTCGGAATAGCAGTTGGTTTATTCTTCAAAGGAGCCTGGACCAACACGAGAGAAATGTTTCCTAAAGGGCTAGGATATCTGCCGATTTTAGAACGATCTGATCACCTCTCTATATCTGCGTACTGATATTTAATTATAAAAAATATTCGTTGTATTATATACCTTACTATCCATTATTAAAGTATCAGCTTTTTTGACATTTTGCTAGATTGTTGAGTGAAACGACATATCACTTAGTATACACACATAAATTAGTATTTTGTCATATCATTAAACTTTTCAGTAAAAAGACGTAATAAACAAGAGTATTCGAGATTTACCGTGATTTCGTTATATCACTAGAGATTATATTCTCATTTGTCTGCGACATAATATATTATACATATATACAGGCATTAAATTTACACAGGTTGGGATGCTTGGTGGAAGATTTCCCCCATCATCAACAAATGAATTACGTGCAAAGAGGATCCGCTGTTTCAATCCAAATCTGCTTTTCCTTTTTATTTAGTTTTTGGTTCATCGTTGGCACCACCCAGGGGTACATGTAGGGTCTCAATGGGTTATTACCTACAGACATGAGTCACAGTCCTTAAAAGGAGCCCGAACCAACACGAAGAAAACTCAAAGTAAAATTATTTTTTTCAATATATTTCAGAATAACATTGGCATGTTCCATTATGACATATCTTTTCTACGGATGTGTACTATGGTGTTTCTATCGATTTATGACTATAAATCTGCTTGACATATAATAAGAAAAAATACTTACAAAAATCTCCACCACTTTTAAAATAAAAATAAGATCCAGAGTTGATTAATTCCAGCAAGAAGCAAAGAAATAACCTTTCAATTGTACTATTAAAAGTAAACACAAGCATGACTAAATTACATTTATACAACAATAAGACAATGGTTCAAACTGGTGGACATATTATATAAAATTACATAACATAACAGACAGCCTTAGTCTTTTTTGAATATAATAGAGTAAGTTCTTATGAAGATGTTACGGTTGTAAATTGAAACAAACGCTGTCTTTATGGTATGAAAACGACTGTTTGAGTAATATTTAAAGTTGTAAGGTGAAATGTGGTACTTAATAAAAAAGGAGAATTTTTATTTGCTTCAATACTACTTGGTTTATCTTAATTACAAATTTATATATAATATAATATCGTAATTACAAATAGTAATTAATTTTTTTAATTTGATATATTTTTAAGAGTTTAATTATCTACCAGCTAGCCATTGTTTTGTTATTGTATCAAGGATTATTTCTATGACAAATTTTAATATATTATTTACTGTGAATATTGACAAATTTATTGTTTTAAAAAGTCTACATATAATTTTTCTTTTGTTCTATTTTCATTGTGTTAAATTAACTGGTTATTTTGTTAATTTTGTGATTGGAATAAAAAAAATATCGAAGTTATGAAATGGTTATCTAAAATTTTATTTTTTTTAATTAAAGTATTTTTTTTAAATAACAATTTTCAATTCTAATCTTATCTATTTTAATTCTCATTTGACATTAATTTTTAAATCTATTCTAATTTGACCTTTTTGTTTCGGAGTTTTATTTATTTTAAAAGTATTAAAAAGGAAATTTGTATTTTTATTTGAAAATAAGTATATTTTTTCTTTTTGCACGCCATTTATTTGGCAAAGCAGACTCAAAGTACTTATATTTAGAAATAATCATCACCATTGTAACCATGATTTTAGCAAAATAAATAATTTTTAATTTTTGATTGTTTTTCTTAAAAAAAATCATATGCGTTATAATTATTTTAAACAAAAAAATGATTTCAATACTGACTGGGACCAAACCAGTAACTTCTAAATCCGAACCGCAACAAACCATCTAGACCACAGTGTGACTGCTTTGACCGTTGCTTAATTATTCTTTGGTATCGGTTATGTCGATTAAATCCTTGCCAGTATCGAAATTTATCTTTATTTAAGATATTTTTATGTTTTCTTTAGCATAAGAATAGAACTATAATATAGCAAGTGTGCTAGAATAAATTTTAGTTCATTCCTCATACATAGTAATAAAAGTACTGTTTGGTGTGAGTAGTGAATTTAATGCATATTTTATGTCAATCTGAGAGAGAACCTCTAATTAACTGTTCATTTCATATACATGATGTATCCGTTCATATACATGATGTATCCGTTTTTTTTAGCAGTTTCTCTCCCAACTGTAACTACATTCATACACAGTTACGTCCATAGACCAACACGGTTTAATTCTAAAGGTTTAAAGAAGGAAAGACAGCAACAATGACTATCATAAGATTTGAAAAGTTACAGTTAACTTTTTCTGAGCCAGTGAACTATAACCAGCAATATTTATTATTTATATATATTATTAACTTAGTGTTTTTTTAAATATATTATATAGATTTAAATGGAAAACGTTTGTCAATTTTGTAAAATTTTCAATAAATTAAAGTTATTAATTGCACATATAGCTTGCAACAGGTTCAAACTGTATGTACAATGTGGTAATGGTATTACATTTTAATAGGTGGTATACATATAGAAATATACTTTATTTCTTTCACAAATAATCATAAAAACTTTTATATTAATTGAGTCTACTTGAGAGATTGCTATCAAAACCAAGCCCTTCTCGTTCTGAGTCCAAATGAAGTTTTTTTTACTAGTATACTTCGTTTGTATTAGAAGTACATGCATGGGGAGTTTATGCATGCGCTTGTATATGCCCGTGCAAGTGTATGTGTATGTGTGTGTGTGTGTGTGTGTGTGTGTATGTGTGGGTTTGAACAGAGACATACATTTTTAATGACTTATGAAGGACATCTTTGGGTACCAAAGATTTCTCAAAAGGACTGGTTTTTAGCTTTGTATTAAAAAGAAACTCGAGTACTCTATTTAATTATTAACATTAAAACAATTATCAATTTTATTAAAGTCGGTTTCTGTCACAACCTCAAAAACAGGTCTGCGCATTCTGATGGCTGTGATAAGTCAAAGTATGCATCACTGGACTCAGATTAATTCCTGCTGCTAAATCCATCGTCGGACATCGCGTCAAAATTTAAAGTTCCATCCTCACCACCTCGATATCTGGAAATCTACATCCATGCGCTTTTCTCGGCATTTCATTGTCGGCATCAAGATTGTCAGAACATATTTTATATTGCATGGCGTCTGACGATGAAATTCAGCAGCTCAAATTAAAGGCATGTGTAATAGGCTTACGTCCACTAAATATGAATCGGATATATTGTACTTTATAATGATATGATAAATATTATTATATGAAGACATTGACATAATATTATTACTATGGACGTCGGGTCCGCGTTGGATAAGAGTCTCATTTGTATTAGAGGCAAATGAGCTACAAAACGGAAAAAGAGTTACAATTCCGCGTTAGTTGAAATTAAACTTTGATATAATGAATTAGCGTTTAAAATACCTTGTTAACATATTTATTTTTGTGATGTGTAACTGGGAAAATTATTCCGCGATTTTAGTATGAGACCCGATAATCCGTAGTAATAATATGTCAATGAATGTAGGTAACAGAAAATAAAAATATCTATATATATAAAAATCAATCCCTATTTTCCCTGGTCACGATATCACGCCTGAATGGCTGGACCAATTTCGGTATTTTTTTTTTGTTGTGTTTGTAATTGTAAGAAGAAGGTTCTTATAAAAGAAAATATTAAGAAAATTACGCGGAAAATTAGAAAATGTAAGGATACTTAACCACCATATAAAGTTAAATGCCATTTTGGCTGCGTGGAAGGACAATCCCGTAGTCTTATATAAATTACGTGTCACGTTGTTTGTCCGCTATTGATTCCTAATATGTAAGGAAAACAACGTTTGCCGGGTCAGCTGGTTTGTTATAAAAGTTCAGGATTAATAATATTTTTAGGATATAAATTCGGCGAAAAATAAATAATTATAATGCACTTGAATTTTAATCAGAGGACCAATAATATTCAAGTGGTTTGTGATATTTCAGTCTGTATTGAGAAAACTTGAATAAATTCAATGTCAAATAATTTAAATTAGATAATGAGACAACAGGGAGTAACCCTGGCAACAATGATGATATCGACTTTATTAATACTAGAAAACATTACTTCACCAAAACATGCAGGGTATATTAGGGAAGGATTTAAAAATTGAGCTATTTTTGAAAACTGAAAATGTTCATGTATTTTGTATAACAGAACATTGGTTAAAAGAACACCAAGTAGTGTTAGGCGTTTAATAGAAAGCTAGCTAGCTAGCCCGTTTAATAGAAAAAAATCAATACATCCTCCATGTATCCCTTATAGTTGTAAAAAAAAAATTAGAATGTAATGTAAAATTTTCAAGTGCCAGTTAAACATTTTTTCGACAACATGATGGAGACTATTAAGTCAGTAGCAATAGCAGAGGTAGACACCTCTGCCTCGCTTTTAGCAGAGATTTCCCAAAGAAATAGAAGACAAGATAAGATGGTTGCAGAGTGACCTAAGTGCCGAGGACGCAGTACTAGCCGCTGGCGCTTCCAATCTGCTGGGCGTCCGCACCGTTCGCAGACTCCCAAGCGCACCACGAGAACTCCGGAAAGATTATGTTTCTACCTTCTACCTTCCTTCTACCTTCTACCTTCTTCTTTGTAAAAGGTTCAGGGACAATGCACACAGGTGTGTGCAGCCCTGCACCTGGAAAGCTGAGGCGGGAAACGCATCCCCGTGCAGCGAGCAGAGGTGGCCAGCTGCATAGGATCGCCTAATCACCGCCTATGCGTCAAAGATAAGGGTAGTGGTTTAAGTTTTCTTGTAGACACAGGTGCTAACGTATCAGTGTAGCCTCGACACAGAGTGCAGTACCTTAATAATAATAAGTGTCAAAACTATATTCGCCGCAAACGGTACTCCTATTCGTACATATGGTACAAAAACCTTATTTTTAAACTTAGGCTTAAGGCGTGAATTTAAATGGACTTTCATAATAGCCGATATGCGTCAACCTATTTTAGGTGCAGATTTTTTAGCTTATTATAAGTTGCTATTCAATATTGCCTCACGTCAGCTAGTTGACCAGGTGACGCAATTGAACGTTTTAGCCGCGATTGTTTGCTGTGACGAGCAATCGGTTAAAACAATTGACATTTGTCATCCTTTCTATGATGTACTTAATATATATCCTGACATCACCAAGCCTATTTCATTTAAGGAACCGCCTAAGCACTCAACTTACCATTATATTGAGACCAATGGTCCACCTGTCCACGCCAAAACAAGGCCGTTGTCACCACTTAGGTACAGTCAGGTCAAGGAAGAGTTAAGGTTGATTTAAGAACTCGGGATTTGTAGACCGTCGAAAAGCGGGTGGGCTAGCCCTTTGCACGTTGTGCCCAAAAAGGACGGGCAACTACGACCCTGTAGGGGTTATAGAGCCTTTAATGCGATCACTAAGCCGGATAGGTACCCCATTCCCCGCGTTCACGACTTTACATATATTTTAGAAGGTAAAAAATTTTTTCGCGAATTGACATTAATCGTGCATATCATTTTATCATGGTAGCCCCGGAGGATGTAGAGAAAACCGCCATCATTACGCCCTTCGGACTATTTGAATTCCCATGCATGACTTTTGGCTTGCGTAATGCTGCACAAACTTTTCAAAGGTTTATGAATCACACCGTTTTAGAAGGCCTAGATTTTTTATATTCCTATATTGATGACGTCATAATTGCAAGTGATGCCTTAGCAACTCATAGAGAATATTTACGTTTAGTTTTCGAGCGTTTGGATAAGTTTGGACTTACCATTAACTTGAGTAAATGCTCGTTTGGTCAATCTAAAGTCAACTTTTTAGGATTAGAAGTATCCTCCACGGGCATTCGTCCGCTAAAAGAAAAAAATGACGCAATTTGTGCTTTTCCGAAGCCCGAAACAGTCGAGCAGCTTCGGTGATTTTTGGGCATGGTCAATTTTTATAGATTGCATTTACCAAACGCAGTAGAATATCAAACCGAATTAAATCGATACTTACGATCATCTAAGAAAAAGAACAAAACCAAAATCATTTGGGATGATAAATCAAACGCGGCATTTACTCAGTGTAAGCTGCTTACAACAAGCTACAAATTTATTTTACCTGAAACCTGATATACCGCTTGCACTTATGACTGACGCATCTAATACAAGCGTGGGTGTGGTATTGCAAAAGCGTGCAGGTGACACTTAGACTCCGCTAGGTTATTATTCTAAGAAAATGTCGCCCACACAGTAAAAATACAGCACATACGACCGCGAGTTACTAGCCGTATACTTAACCGTAAAGTACTTTAGAAAAATGATCGAAGGTCAAAACTTAATTATTTATACAGACCTCTATATCTCTATAAGCCTCTCACTTTCGCTTTTTCAAAGATTGGCAGTGATAGCCAACTACCTAGGCGTGTGAGACAGTTACTTTTCATCAGCGAGTTCACCACCACCATAAAGCATATTGATGGCGATAAAAATATAGTTGCTGATGCTCTTTCTCGTATAGAGTCGATTTCCTGCTTAGGAACATTAGATTACTCCGACATCAGTCGCGCCCAAGATGATGATGAACAATTATTAAAATTGCGCAATAGCATAAATAAATTGAATTATAAACAAATATTTTTACCGCAAAGCGATTTGGCTGTTTGGTGTGAAACGTCCACCAATCGGGCAAGAACTTATTTTCCGTTACAGTTTAGAAAGATAGCGTTCGACAATGTTCATAATATGAGTCATCCTGGAATTCGTACATCGCGTAAGCTCATGAGGGAAAGATTTTTCTGAGAGAACATGAATCATGACGTAGGTAAATGGTCAAGGTCATGCGTTCCCCGCCAAAAAGCGAAAGTGCATAGGCATACGAAGTCTGAACTAGGTAATTTCCCTCCAGCAGATAGATTTATGCATATACACGTAGACATTGTAGGCCCCTTGCCAATATACTTACAGGACTATAGGTACCTCGTCACTATTATTGACAGGCAAACTGGCTGGCCTGCCCCCTTAGACAAGTGACAAACGCTCAGTAACTATTCAAATATTACGCTTTGGCGATATTTAGGCCAAATTGGTAGCCAAGTGGATCATGGCTTGTTCAACGTTTGTTCTATACGAACTTTACGAAGTATATCGAATATTGTCTCTGAATTGACGGTAAACGTTACTTTGAAGTATTATTTTCACTGAGATTATAAGTTTTATTTATATGAAAAGTGCATTAAAAGCAAAAAAGGCTTGCCCCTCAATATGCGGCATCAACGCTAGTACAATAGAAAGAGAAATTTATGGATTTGTCATAAGCTGTTGACACGAGCGTAAACGAATTTGTAATTGGTAGCCAAGTGTCATTCGTGAAACGAAACGTTATATTGCATCGATCATTTTTGACGATTCTCGTACAAAACTGTAGCCAAGTGGCACTTTTAACAAGCAAAATAGTAGCGAATTATCCGATAATCAACGAACGCTAGAACCCTGCAGATTACGCTTAAAATGGCAGTTGATCACTATTATTCAATCAGCTGTTCTAAAGCGTGGATAACATCTGTGAGAATTTTTGATAATTTTAAAGTAAAATTAACGCAAATTAAGGCTTTTGGTGGCACATTATTAATGGTGCTTTGATATCCTTGTGGCGAGGGCGAGGTATTAATGTCACATGCATACATTTATCGGCTACCTTACCCTCCAAACCGGAACACGACAGTAACAAGCACTGTTGCTATTGCTGCAGAAATAGGTGGGCCAGTGGTATTAGACCCGGGCGAGACAATGCAGAACCCTACCACCTAAAAGCCACAATACTAGTGGCTCGTTTACCCAATTGTTCACTTCTAACGAACTGGCTAAACACATTGTAAGTAGTGATAGGTTTGCAAGATGCTGACAATGTATTAATGATGATAAATATAAGTATAACCCTTGTATTTTGTAAATTTAATGAAACAAAGAAATATAGTTTATTTTTCAGTGTAGCAATAGATTTCGATCAATTTTACATTTCTGTAAATATGTATGCCAAAAAATACGTAAAAAAGAAGTTTTGTATGTTCAGTTTTGCATATTTTTGTTCATTTTTAATAATAAATTTATCATCTGCTTTCATAAATCTGAAACATAAGTTTTAAAATGTGACTATCGATAACATTTTGCACAATTCCACGTTCACTTGTAATGTAAAGAGGATTTACTTAAAATAGGTTAACACAGTCAAATTTGATAGCAAGGAAGATAAATACATAAATCTTGGTGACAGTATTTAATTTTATAACTCTTTAAATTGGTAGTACTGACAGAGTTCAATTGACATGTTAGCTATATAGAAACTTACGGCATGACAGTAATTAAGAAGAAAAAATAGTATATTTTATCTTATCCGCAATTACGCGGTACATACAATCAAAATTGAATCAGATATAGCGACTCTGTTCTTATTTTTTTATAATATTTATATATGTATATTATTCATCCGAGATTGATTCACGTTGTGAAAATAACACTTCAAACTGACATCGCCGTCGATTCACAGACAATATTCGATAGACCTCAATAGAATGAACGTTAAACAAGCCATGATCCACTTGGCTACCAATTTGGCCTAAATGACGCCAATGCGTTATATTAGAATGAACAGAGAGCTCGGTTGGCAGTCAGAGCGTGCGTAGGACTTAGAAAAATTTTGATGGAAAATTTCAACCCTATATAACACCCCTTTTTTGTTGCATCATTGCGTGGAGGGGGTAAAGGACACCAACTTTTGTCAAGGTCACTTTGCTCTGAGTTAATTCCCCGTGGAGTAAGGGATGAAAATCGAAATCCATTACAAAGGCGTCCGCGACTTAAGAAAATGTATTGAAATCCCCCTAGTTAGGTTAGGACTCTTAAATTATGGCAATTTGCGTTCATTTTACTTTAAAATTATCAAAAATTCTAACAGATATTATCCACGATTTAGAACAGCTGATTGAATAATAGTGATCATCCGCCATTTTTAGCGTAATTTGCAGGGTTCTAGCGTTCGCTAATCATCGGAACATCTATTCTCCTAGCGTTGATGCCACTTGTCTTGGGGGGCTGAAGCATTTCCGGTTAAGGGTATATCTGTTGATACTATTTCTCAGTGATAGGGAGTAAGAGTTTTACTCGTTTTAAGCTATACTCCTCGAGCGAGCAGTTCTGAACGCACAGATACTATACTCATTCATGAGATATTTGTCCGTCTAACTAGCGTGCTCCTACTCCGAGTAAGACCGAACAGCAGTCTTGTTAAGATACTCTATTTAGGATACTCGTTTGGGGCGCTCAGTCAACGAGTCGAGTGGTAGTGAAAATTCGTCAGCCGGAGGTTTAAAGGTGCAATCAAATTATTTATATTATTAATTAATTAAAAACAATTTTACGTACAAAATAACTATCATTCCCAATAGAAAAAAGAATGAGCAATTTTTTGGCACTTATTACAATTAAAATAAGTCCTCACAATTAGAGATAATCGGGAATTAAATTTTAATTTTTTAATTTCGATTAATTAATTAATTATTAATTATAGCAGTGGAGCAATTGTATATATCGAAAGAGCAATTCATGAGCAATTTTTTGGCATTTAGTTTTTGAAAAAAAAAAAATATTCGGCGCCAAATTGGTTACGGTTTTCTTTCTGTACACAATATACATAAGGGCTACTTACCAGGGCTACCTAAAATCATTTCTAAATTAGTGTAGATAAAGTAGTGTACGCTGTATAACGGTTAACGCAGAGAGACAAATTTTTGTCAAATGGTGGGAGGGGTATCTTGGCTATCCTCGGAGAGTGAATCGCTCCTTTTACGAGTAAGTTCTAAACGAGTCTTCTGACAATACTCTTCAGTCAGTTACTCGGAGTAGGAGAAATATACAAAAGAGCAAGTCTATTTCGCTCCGACTCGGAGTTAGATCTATGTATACTACTACTATAGAGTATTTGGAAATCTATACTCTCGTGCACGATACTCTTTTGACGAGTAACTCTCAATAAGAGCGGTCAGTTTTCGAAAATGAGCGGAGTACTCCCTATCCCTGCTATTTCTAAAGCTATTTTTGAAAGTTGGATCGTACGTTTTGGCTGCCCTGTTCAACTGACTAGTGACCAAGGCAGACAATTTGAAAGTAACGTGTTCCGACAGCTTATGACATACTTAGGTATTAATAAAACGCGCACTACGCCTTACCACCCGCTATGCAACGAGATGGTTGAGAGATGGCATAGATCTCTCAAAACTGCGCTTATGACCAGGTTGAATTGAAAAACGTGGGTCGAGGAGTTACCTATAGTCATGTTAGGACTTCAAGCAGCGCCACGATCGGATACTGGCGTTAGCGCAGCCGAGCACACTTACGGGCAAACCTTACGATTGCCTGGAGATTTTTTCGTAGATAATAGTACAAAAATATTAAACAAAAGTGAATATGTCGAGCATCTACGCAACATAATAAGTAACTTAAAACCTAAGCCAATGTCACATAAGGACGCTACCACAGTATTCGTACACGCGAATTTATATCGCTGTACACATGAGTTCGTTCTTTTTTTTATATCATAAGATAGCAAACAAGCAGATGGGTCTCCTGATTGAAAGAGTCAACCATCGCCTATAGACACCAAAGATGTTAATGGTGCGTTGCTATCTTGTAGCGAGGTCTAATGCCACATGCATAAGTTTACCGGCTACCTTACCCTCCAAACCGGAACACGACAGTGACCAGCACGGACGCTATTGCGGCAGGAATAGGTAAGGCGGTGGTACCAGATCCGGTCGAACCGATGCAGAACTCTACCACCTAGTAGTCACGATGGTAGTGACGCAAATAGCCACTCAGTCGCCTTTTACGACCTGCCTGGCAGAACGGCAGATGGCCTATTCTTCAAAGGAGCCCGGGACCAACACGGGGAAACGATTCTGTTAAAAAATCACTTCAACCTCCGTATGACGGGCCGTATAAAGTATTAAATAGAAAAGATAAAGCGTATATAATAGAAATGCCCGGTCGACATACATATATATCTATAGATAGGTTAAAACCAGCCTATTTAAGTCTAGAAGATAATGTTAATACAAATCATAGTCATAGTAATAAAAATTTTAGTCGTAATAATGCATTAAATAGTGATAAGTTTGATAGCGATAAGTTTAAAGTGTCAGCGAGTAGCTGTTAGTTATACCACTCAGTTATACCACGCGTAGCGGACGAATCTCGAATAAACTTTTAAAGTTAAAAAGTTTTTAAAAAGTTAAAAAATATTTTAATTATTATAAAAAAGTATTTTAATTGTTTTATTTAAATACAGTCGTGTTCATTTCAGGTTTTTTCTTACAGCTAATTTGATTTTATGAGCAATTTATTACTCACTATTAGTCCAAAAGTATTATCACGGCCGTATCCCTGATGTAGGCAGAGATACAAGTGCAATCACGACTAGCCAAAGATACTTACATAGTCTCCGAGTGCGATAGGTGGCAAGCATATCGCCAATCAATCGCATATCCTAACCCGAGCAACGTTGTTTTTATCAGAAAACTGAAAAAATACATTTGAATAGCTCGACTCGGAAATCGCACCCTCTTCATGAGGTCATGTGGTCAACACCGACACCGGAGCACTAGACAACAAAGGTGATATTGTATATTAATTAGTTGGCATAATTATTGTTTTTATTTCAAGTAAAAATATAAGTTACTTTTTATTTTAATTACAGTCTTAGTCAATAAAAACACGATAAATATATTTATATTTTCTAATATATATATATATATATATATATATATATATATATATATATATATATATAGTCTAGTATAGTTTCAAAATGATGATCAATTTTGATCATTGGAGTGGCTTTCAACGCAATTTTGAGCTATAAATTCGTTTATTAGCTTAAATCGATAGTTTAAAAAATGTTGACGAAATGTCAATAAAAAAATTAAAAAATTTTCGCCATTGATCGGCCCCGAAAGAATTAATTCATTTCAATTCGATTAAGAGTATTTAATGCAGTTTTGACCAGATTTTTGAAAAAGTCGGCATTAAGGTTATTTTAAATAGTTAGCTGTAAATAGTGTAATTTTAGTATTTGAAAAGCTATAAGTTTTGAAAATTTGAATCGATTTTAATCTTTGAAACGACAATCGACGTAGTTTTTTAAGTACTAAAGTATTCTAGAAGAGTAAAAAATGATTGGTTCAAAATTTTGGTCAACCATAACACCCGAACGGATAAACAAATGTAAGTAAGTAAGTAAGTATCTTCACGCCCATATCCCCGAAGGGGTAGGCAGAGGTACAACAAGTGCACCCACGATTAGCCGAAGATACTTGGTCCCACAATGTGATAGGTGGCAAGCCTATCGCCAACCGGGCACTTTCCAATCCCGAGCAACTTTGTGTTTCTCAGAAAACTGAAAAAACACTTTTTTTTTTAAGTGCCCGACCCGGGAATCGAACCAACAAATGTTGACGCAATTTATGCATTGGACGAAGTTTTACGAGAAAAAGAGGTGATTAGATTTATAATCCATCGGTGCATTAATTTGGAAATTATTCTAAAAACATTGTTGTTCCAGGAAAAAATTGAAGCTTTTTCAAAATTTCTCAAAATCTCATGGACCGAATTGGTCCAAATTTTCAGAAAGTCTAGGTTGAGCAGAATCCAATCGAATGACTATGTCGATGATCGAATGCCATTAACCGTTTTTCGATCGGTCAAAAGTTACGAGATGGTTACATACACACGTACACACACATACATACAGACATACTGGCGTCATCGTGAAAATAGTCGGAAAATCTTCCTGGGATCTCATAACGTGGAAATTTGGTGAAAACTCGATTTTCGGAAATCGAGGCAATCAGTAACTTCCTTATCTACATACATAGCGGGAAGATAAACATTGGGAAGCTTCAAACGAAAATTGGTTTGAATAATATTGATCATGTAGTTTATAAGATAGGGATCATTTCGATAATTGCATAAAATGTTTTGGTAGCTGTACAAAATAAATTTGTTTTCATGGAGTCTTTGAGAAATACAAACTTATTTTTGCTACTGTCAAAGTAATATATTCAAAGATTGTGTATACTATATTATACTACAATACATGTATACACATAATATTATGTAGTTTTGCTGCTACGGAACCTTTTGAAAGCGAGTCCGCTCGCTCTTCTCCAGATATTTAATAATTGAAATAGAAAAGATCGAAAGACAGAAATAAATTGAAAGAGTCGAGACAAAGGTTTTTTATATTTTGTAAGTAAAAAGTTAAAGTAAAATGACTCCTTGACTGTACCTACCCTAATTGAACCACAGACCACAGGAATACTAATAAACACGCCATTGGGAGGGAAACGTGTCGCCACACATATGAGCAACGCTCCTATTAATTTCAATAATTTTATACATTTGTAGGTTATATTATATTGTGAAAAATAGAAATAAACCATGTTGTACTGTTTCATCGTACGGAATGAGATGACAAGGCTTAAAAATTACTCTAGAAGTAATTTTTAAAAATTAGACTTGAGTTATTCCATTGGTAAGCTACACTGATAATCTGAGAAAATGTCTTGAAAGACGTATCCATGATTCGAACCGTGGTTGGAACCATTAATTAGATGATATTTTAAATACTGTGTAATGTGGGTATTTTGGTTCATTCTTGAAAATGCATGAGCCCGATTTCATTCTATACATTTATGTGTTTGTTTTTTATCGTGGTGCCTTTTTGTTTTTTTTTTCGAGTACAAATCAGAACTATTATAAAGAAGTTTCCTTTAAAATTTCGTCAAATATCGCAAATTGCATCAAAATCGGTTTATCAATTCGGCACATATCAATGGCGGAAATTTTCGAAACAAATCTTTACTCCATTAGGTATATCGATATTTTTCAAGTAATCAATTTTGTGGTTAAGACAACATTTTGCAGCTCAAAAAAATGAATTATCGTGCTTAAAAATACATCTTTTCATAAATTAAAATAAAAAAGAACAAAAATCTACGCTTAGGTATATTTCTTACTTCTTTAAACAAAAAAAAATATATCGGAAAATTTCGGGAATAGCTTGCAAGGTCGAGCAGTTAACAGATTTTTATATTTCGCTGCTGCCGTAAGATACGCTCTTCAATAAATTCTTATTACTAATGCCACGCGGGCGAAGCCGCGGGTGAAAGCTAGTTATCTAAATATTTATTCAATTATTATAATCATGTGTTTTAAACCGTATAATTTAGGAAAAATTTTCAATTTTTGGGGGAGTGACGTTGCGATGTCATGTTTACATCATTCCTCCACGCTTGTAATATTGAATCTTCCTGAAGCCAGTATGTAACTCGTCGGCACCTTGATCACGCGCAGCAATAAAATGACAGTTATACTCTATTAAAGACTTTTATTTATAGTCCACAAAAATACACATTTTTAGTTACATGCTCAACACAATCACAAATTACTAAACATGTTCATCTACACAAAGACTGTATCAAATTAAAAGGGTTTGACTCCAATGAGGAAACCTCATCCACCCTAGGCCATCTGCAATTATATAATATAATACATAAATCATCAATTTCATGTGATCTAAAACTTTAACTTCCCATGCGGTGGAATCATAGTTTTTTTATTTTTTTTTATTTCATAAGATAGCAAACCAGCAGATGGGTCTCCTGATGGAAAGAGTCAACCATCGTCTATAGACACCAAAGGCGTTAATGGTGCGTTGATATCTTGTGGCGAGGTCTAATGCCACATGCATAAGTTTACCGACTACCTTACCTTCCTAACCGGAACACGACGGTGACAAGCACTGACACTATTGCGGCAGGAATAGACAAGGCGCTGGTACCAAACCCGGGCGAGACAATGCAGAACTCTACCACCTAGTAGCCACAACGGTAGTGACTCGTATAGCCTTTCGGTCCCTTTTTACGACCTAGAAAAAATGGAGCCCGGGACCAACACGGGGAAAAATCCACCATATCAAATTCATACGTTACCTATGATTCTGTCGTATGAGACCTCCTTACCAAATTTAGCTGTAATATTTACTATAACACCGATACACTAAAAGTTAAAAGCTTAAAAGTGAAGTTGTTCTTTTTTAGCCTAATTACGTCATCCCTAGTAGAACTGAAACAGTAATAAAATGCTCTGTCAATTTGGAGAAGGATTAATTTTCGATCAGCACATATCAGACTTTTTATTAGTATCCAATTGTTTTACTAAAGTCAACAAGCAAGGCTACGTCGAATAGCCTTAGTCAACCTAGATTCTATGAATCTATGAATTTATATACTAAAAGATTAACTTATTTTTTCTTAAAAGGTAAGTTATCATAAAATTGATGACAATCGCCAGAAATTACGGTTTTTAGTTCCTATAAGTGCATATATTTGCTTTCTAATATTGACACTCTAGATAAGAATAGTAATGGAACACTATTTGTTAGTGTTGAGATATTTTATGGTCTTCGTGGCAACGGGGATAAATCATCTTTGGATATTTTTTTTTATATTGAATAGTCCCATCAGGATTATATTTTAATACTCGCAGGCCCACTACACAATCGCCGCCAGCTGTACGGTCAGGTCATATGGAGTCATATACTTTAATCCCGTAGTCCTCGAAAAAAGTATGAGTCGGTTGAATAACTCTGTACGGAGAGGGTTTCTTTCGTGCTTGTTTAGTTAATGTTGCGTACTGCGATGGTAAAAAAATTTCAATGTTTTTAATTTTCTCTCAATTACAGAATGGATAAAGTCCATCTCTATCTCTGTGTGGCCCCCTTTGAGGTATTTTTGTGTTATTGTAATATTTTTATTTATAGCTAATCTAAATAGCGCAATCGAAACGACATTGTTTCGATTTCGCGAACTGCAACCATCTGTCCATATGACTACATCTTTTACATTTTCTTCTAACAGATTTGTTACGTAATCCACAAAAAAGGAAGCGTAGGTGGTAGCTTTTAAATCTCAAGTGGTTTCATCGAATCAATAGCATGTGACATCGTCTGTTCCAAGGTTGTAGATAGTAAAATTATACACTGCTGCTTGGTTTTGAAATATAAAGCACTAGCCGTCAAGTACTGCCATAGTTTCACAGCCTGTAAATCAGCAGTCACCGTGTGAATTATTCCATTTTTGCGGCTTGTCCTTGTTCTTTTCCTCTCGAGCCATATTAATGAGTTGATAATCTTCTTCTAAGACATTGCCTCCTTTATAAGCACAGCAAAGGTCACAAGCATCTTTTTTAGGTTGGAATAAACCTGTTTTCTTCTGTTAAAACGTCACAAAAAAGCTTTTTTGAAGCAATTGGTTTGGATAATGAAGATGCAAATTCTACATATAAATTATAAAGCTGTAATTTGGACTGAATTAAAGGCTCCAAATACTGCTTGGTACTCAATTTGCCACAGTTATACGATGGTAACTTAGGTAAAACTGATAGGTAACTTTTAATGGAATCTCGTTTACTCTCTTTACTTTCTAATGAAGACGTGCTACTAAAAACTTACCTATTAACTACTAGGTAAAACTTACCTATTAGCTTCGTATTACTATTAAAAACTTAAAATTTTTCGGAGCGCCCCAAAAAAACAGTACTTCATCTTGTAATGATGGTGAGAATACGCGGTATTGGTCACATTATTTCGACAGATTCGCTCACGCGGATTTATCTAGTTGCGATTAGTCGCATATTGAATAACTAATACGTCGAACTACTAATGAGGTCCGTAGCCGGATTTGAATTATTCCAGTTTTGCGGCTTGTCCTTGTATTTTCCTCTCGAGCCATATTCTTGAGTTGATAATCTTCTTCTAAGACATTGCCCCCTTTATAAGTACAGCAAAGGTCACAAGCATCTTTTTAGGTTGGAATAAACCTATGTTTTCTTCTGTTAAAACGTCACAAAAAAGCTTTTTTTAAACAATGAGCTAACGATGCCGATTGCGGCATCGTTAGCTCATTGCTGTGAAATCTAAAATTTGATACTTTTGTATTTCCGCTGTATTATCAGCAGCATTGCAGTATCAGCGACGTAATATAATTTAACTTCAAGCATCTGTGAGCACCGACATATATCAACAGATGGTTTCAGATATTATCTGCGTATACAAATATATCGCCAGATAACATCTGCCGATGCACCAGATTTTTTACAGATAGTATTGCAAGAAAATTTCATTTATTCTGAGCTGTTTTCCACTTGTGGCGTGGCTACATATATCGCGTATATAAGTATCGCGCTAACACGATGCATCGGCTTATCGTGCAACTGTATCACGACAGGGTGACGCCTCACTGCAGTGGGCGTCAAACTGTTCTGCAGGTGATATATTTAGCGCAGCCGACACAATCTATACAAATAAATAAAATTTGAGTGTCTGTTTGCAATATTAAAATACCCGCTTTTTACTAAATGCATATGGATGTATATACAGTACATGCACCAAAATAACATTTTTCACAATTTTTGTCTGTTTGTCTGTCTATATGAATAGAAGCGTGTTCTATTTTTTGGCGAGTAACCCTGCCTCGCGCGCCCTTCTTACCTCTGACTCACGGCTTGCACTTGAACTTTTGACGAGACAACGCATTACGAACTTTCGGGCGATGGTGGACAGTGGAGCCCCGACACGAGCAAAAAAAAAGTTTATGTCTACCCGAGAAAATAATATGTTTAGTTAATTCATGTGCAAGTCATATTGATATCATTATCTATATTATTAATATTATAAATGCGAAAACTTTGGATGTTTGGATGAATTTTTGTTACTCAATCACACAAAAACTACTGAATGCATTTGAATAAAATTTGACAAACAGGTAGATGATGACCTGAAATAGCACATAAACTACTTTTTATCCCGGAAAAATTATATGATCCCGCGGGATTCACCAAAAACTGCAGCACGCTGCAGCTAATTTATCATATTTTCCTTAATCCCGGGCGACTGCTGCTAGCGGCTAGGTTAAGAACTGAGGAACTTTACTGAAATAGGAAAGTTGTCACGAGGCAATGAGATGTCCGGGGCAAAGGAAAGCAAAGAAATAAAACTATTTTAGTTTTTGTCCACTAGTGAGGTTTTTACTATCACTTATTATTCTGTCCGTTGAATCATCAAACTGAACACGAAAACTCAAACACAAATGCTTTTATTTATATGGTAGTAGATAAAAGAGTTAAGATATGAATATAGATAATAAGAACGCTACAAACTGTCGTTTTGGCGTACAGATACAAAGTACAGTTATAAGACTATGTCCACTAAACATGAAACTTTAGGAACCGTCGAAGATTGGTCCGGCTGGTGACCTGAAATCAATAGAGTCCATTGTGGCCCTGTACACTAGGACTCCGCGTATAATTATTCGCCAGTAATTTTCTGGGCAAAAGAAATAAGAATAAAATTAAAGAGGTTAAGGAACGAAAGGTAGAAGAAAGTAATTTTTGGAATGTTATAATCATGGAACATAGAACAAGGGAATTGGCAAGTACATACATTTGTATCAGGACCGTGATCGCCATACTCACACACAAAATAAGCATTATTGCATATAAACAACTAATGCAAACATTGTTTCATTGGTCGTTTTCATTTTAAACAACAATAATCCGAAACACACAAACAGAACATTTAAAAATATACCAAACTGCGTTACAATAAATTTTATTTTGCTACAAAAAAAAGAATATTTACGTCCTTTTGTAGTCTATTCAAAATAGACTCATCTATTTGTACAATAGTGAAACTTAAGATCGTAATAGTTTCGCTATTCTGCAATAGATGACAGCATTGATTTTTTCCGTAGTTTTCAGTTGATCATATTTGAGTAGAGAACTTTCTAGAACGATATACGTAATGACTGTCATTACGTAAATCTTTCTAGAAAAATTAGGTCAACCTAAAATGAACTTTATATGTAAAGTGTACGGCTGATTTTAGCTTGACTTTCTATTATATCATTAGAGATTATATTAAATCAGGAATTTAATTAAAATAAAATGAAAATTGTACTTTCGGATGATATGAAATATCTCCATTCTTAATCATCTGTATTCTACTATCATTTCTGCATTCAAGGATGGCACAATATGGCATAATTCAGTATATAATAGATTTTCGCACCACGACTATCTCCTAAAGGTATGGTAAGTATCACTAAGGCAATTTAGAGTAAAAGCGCATAATAGTGACGCACGCGGCACGCCCACTCTTCACTTCCCTTGTTCTATGTTCCATGGTTATAATATTCTTGTTGCAAACGGCCAATCGTTCTTCGGTAGAAATGCATTCTCGCATTTTAGTATTATTTTTTTATATCCCCTTTGTAGTCAAGTCATGAATCACCATAAATGTTGACTTTGGTTTTCGGAAATATATGTTAAATTTGTTATCGGATAGATCCTTGAAGAGATTAAATTCATCTCGATCTTTTTCAAGTTTTATATGACTTTCCACCCAAATTTTTCGCCTTTTAGTATATAGTAACGGAAGCAATAAATGCGAACTTATTGTAACAGCCTGTATAATACGATCAGCACCAAAAAACAGTCGTAGCCAGTTTAAAGGATACCGTGTGAATGTATCACTTCGTATATTACCGTATGTGTAAAGTGTGTGATACTTTGAGATAAGTTTTTATGCGCAGATAAAATATTATCGTATCTGCGTAATGTGTGAGAAGATTTATATTAAATGCTCCTATTTCCAGAATTCGATTACACGATTTAACGATCCCCGCGCATTTTCATAGATTTGAATTTTCAATTGCTGGAACAGCAGTCACATTTCAAATTCAAATAATGAAGTATTGGGTAAAGTTCATGCTAATACTATCATTAATCACCTGAAACCAATACCTAAGCTTTATCTTAGTCTATGAGGGTCTCAACTTCCCTTTTAATATAGCTTTATTAGGAAGAGTGGTGAGGCCTCTGAAGGTGACAACAATGTTTAAGATTTTGTTTTAAGTAAGTATTAAAACTGCGGTTTCTCACATCTTCACATTTGTCGCTATTAGTATATTATAATTGTTGCTAAATTATGCACCTAAAAGAAAATATATAAATTTTTATTGTTATTGTTTTTATTGCTATTTTTATTGTCCCTGGAAAATCATTGTCATTTTTATATGAAGACATTGCTTTTATTTCTATTATGTTTTAAATGTATATATACAGTGTGGCGGTGACCATATAACAATAAGTGAGAATTAAGGTAGTACTAGTTAGTACTAGTATTTTTAGTCTATCAAATCAGTCCTGATATCGAAATTAAAAAAACAAAAATTTCGAACAAAATTAATGACACGAAAATATAATAAAGATAAAAC
This sequence comes from Apodemia mormo, assembly GCA_036924255.1. Lineage (NCBI taxonomy): Eukaryota > Metazoa > Arthropoda > Insecta > Lepidoptera > Riodinidae > Apodemia > Apodemia mormo. The sequence goes on from JAUPFN010000079.1 coordinate 27,820, forward strand.
ATCCTTTGACTTACCTATCACCAGGACGGCAACGCCGCACGCGCGGCTTGGCGGCTGGCGCCTCATGTTATTATTATTATTTTTACGTGTGACATAATATTTAGGCGCCTTTTTAAACCACACTCATCCTCAATAATTATTTTGATAAATTATTATTATTAATCACAATCATTTTGTACAATAAGTAATTACGTAGCTATAGAATTATTTTTGCGTATATTGTAAGAATAAAGACCGTATCAATCTAGGATTCGTGCCACATATTGGCTAAAAGTAAAGAAGAAAAAACAAAAATGTTGTTCACTTCACACTAATAATAATAGTTACCTAACGTGTCTTATCACAAAATAGCACTAATTAGCACAAACATCATGGCCATGGCCGGCCATCACAATAAAAATTAAGCGTCTACTTTCGCACAATTTAACTCGTATTTTACCACAATAAAAATTGAAATGAAGCGTCTACTTTCGCATAATTTATAAGTCTAGAATAATAAAAGAAAAAAATAAAAACTCAGTACATGACAAGTAATAACGTAATATCAATTACCACGGCAAAATCTTTGATCGTACTAAACAATAACATTAAACAATAATGACCGTGACCTACGTATCGTAGGTACGTGACACGTGTAATCAACGGCTTTCATCAAGAAGGCGCAAAATGCGCTTTTTTGTATCAGTACACACTGTGTATGCACTCAAGATAAAGCGACTTTTCGCTTTCTTTTCAAATTCTCCTAATGACAAGATTGGGTTGTTATTGGTCAGTTGTAAAGGATAAAAAATTAAAATAACCAATGAATGCAAGGATTTTCTGCTAGTATTGCGAGTTGGCAACTTACTTATAAGAGTTCTTTCAAACCATATAGGGTGAACGGGTCACGTACAGCCATTGACCTCTATATATTTCTATGCGTACAGCTGATAATCTACATCATGTTCGCAAAATTAGAAATGAAAACTAAAAAATTGTCCTGTGGCTAAACCAGTGGATGTATTTATCAGATTTTTTGTATTCAGGCTGAGAACATTATTACATATACTAAGTTTAATTAATTGGTGTATCGTCACCGCCACACTGTATATATACGGAACAAATTACACTGACTGATCTAGCCCCAAAGTAAGCAAATTATTTGCTCGTGTTAGTCAACGATACTAAAGATAGAAATACAAATTATGCGTGGTCGCAGCAAAGGTTCCAAAAAAAACAATTTATTGCACAAAATCTTTAATTTAAAACTATTACAATACTACATTGAAAACTAGCTAAAACCTAATCTAACCTAAGGGTGACAATTGTTCGAAGTGTGAACACAAATTGAAGTCTCTATTCTAATGCCTAATTAATGAAGACGCCGCTGTGACGTTGAGACGTTGCGCCGACTCAGCTCCTGGCTCGTGCGCGCTGGGGTATGTGGTGCACGTTCAGCAATCTTAAAGCGTAACACCTCCCCCCGTAGATCAGCGACTATGGGCAACTAAGTCGTGAATTGAGCTGGCGTTTCAACCCCTCTTTTCTTTGGTACTGCATACACCACTTGAATGTCAGCTGAATATTCCTCTGATTTTACGGCATGTTCATCTGTCAAGATTTATGTCTCCGGTACACTATTTCGATTGTAAATCCCAATGCAATTAATATAATTGTGTAGACGGGAATAGTTGTATGGTACAAGTTTCCATTTTCATTAGTCAGGCTTAACAACTGTTGCTGTAATATTTTTGATTCGCTGCTTGAAGATGTTCGAGCCTGATTGTATTTAATTTCAGAGATGATGTTAAGGTTTGAGTAGTTGGACGGTTCGTTGGCACATTCATGATCTTGATTGGACGCCCTTTTAAATGGTCTTCACTATTGGAGATGGTGAAATCTGGGGTTTCCATATAGCAGCTGCGCGGTATGGAGATGAAGAAACTACCTTGAAGGCTTTTATACAGGTCTTGTCTGCATGAGAGATGAAATTTCGTAATGTTAGGGAGAAATATAGTGTAGTAACGGTCATCCAGTTGTTCAAGTGCCGACTTTTCCAGGGAAACAGATGTAGGTTGGCATGTATCCTCTTATTGTTGAGTGATGAGGAGGTGTTGAATGCAATCTTTGGATGATTGTATTTGAAGGTTCTTTTCCTCTGCACATAGATACCCATTGGTTGTCTTCGGGCATTCAGCCACTATGTACCTAGCATCTTTCTTGTGGATAACAAGGAGGGGAAATGGTGGTATAAGGACTTGGTTATACTTATTTGGAATGATATAAAGTTCAAACATACTAAATTTTTGAGGTAAAACTAGTGGAAATTTATAAATTATAACTACTTTATTATCGGAATAAAAGGAGCTTATTCTTATAATATAATATTCTCTAATATCTAAATCTATAATGCTATTCCTACAATATAAAACTAATACATACATATATTGGTGCATACTTATAATTTTGACAAAAGCTAATGCATCTTGTAACTTAATAATTTCTTGAGATACGGATTCTACGTTATCGGTAAGAATGATGAAAACTTGGGCTAAGTGTCCATATTTAATTAAATCATTATCCCGGGTGATATCGCTGCTTTTATTTTATTAAGTTAGATCTCTATTTTATCTTGATTGTCCGCAATACTTTTAAATTTTTTGGGTGTTGCTCTGTCCAATTCTTTGACAGGCTAATATGATTGTTAAGTTCTGTGACTATCTCGTTTTCATTATCTTTAAGCGGTTTTAGAGTTTTTAAAGCGTTATGCGTCTGTATAGTCTAAGTTGAATGAATGAATAAATGAAACTCTTTATTGTGCACAAACTTACAATTTAAAAATACATGTTCAGTAAAATTAATTTCGATATAATAGTAGTACACAAAGGCGGTCTTATCGCCAAAAGAGCGATCTCTTCCAGACAACCTTTTGTTGGTAAGGATAAAGTTTTAAGGTACAGTAGGCTAGCCAAACAGATATAAATACTATTATATTACCTTATGACTATTTACCTATTTTATATCTATACATGTATATTATACATTCGGAAATCAAAAATGAGAACATAAAAACATATTGACACACAGTAAATATACGCTAAGAAAAAGCACAAATAACAAAAATACACAACAGAAAAATCTTAAATAATATTGTCTAATCTATTAAATTTAACTTCAAATAATATGTTTTAACTAAAGTTTTAAAAGCATTTAATGATTTCTCACGTCTAATGTTAGCAGGAAGCTTGTTCCATAGCTTATCGGCTTGAACAGTAAAAGAATGTTCATAAAGATATGAATTGTGTGCAGGCATACGCAAGGAAAGATTTTCACTTGAACGCAGTTTCATAACGTCACTGTCAAAAAATTCAAATCGTTCCTTTAAGTAATCAGGAGTAATTGGATCAAACAGCACGCAGTATAATAAAAAGAGAATATGGGCATCACGGCGAAGTTTAATAGGAAGCCACTTGAGTTGAGAACGAAACTTGGAAACATGATCATATTTACGTAGGCTAAATATGAATCTAATACACATATTCTGGAGACGCTCAAGTTTATTTAGCTGCTCTTTGGTGAGATTAATAAAGCATACGTCTGCATAATCCAGTATTGGAAGTAATAGAGATTCGGCGAGTATAATTTTGGTAGGTATGGGTAATAAATTCTTTAAACGTCTCAAGGAACTCCAGGATGCAAATATTTTTTTACTAAGTTCTTTAATGTGAGAAGTCCACGAAAAGATGCTATCAAAAAATACACCCAAATTTTTAACAGAGTTAGTATATGGTATATTAATTCCATTTAGTTGTACAGCTGGTAATGTACACCAATCAACTCTTGCGATAAGTTTAGGACTACCAATTAAATATAATAACTTGTGACTTGTTCGGGTTTATATTTAAGCCAAAATTTTCACTCAAATCGCAAACGGTATCCAGATCAGCATTGATTGCGTTGATTGCACGATGAATATTATCAAAATCAGTTTGTGTATAAATTTGGAGATCGACGTGTATAAATTTGGAGATCGATGTATGCCACATATGATAGAGAGAAGATAATTAATGAGTAATAGAACTAATAAAGAAGGAAAATAGGAGAGGAGACAACACACCACCTTGAGGTACGCCAGCAGTTATACAAGACTAAACAGAAAGTAAATCCGCCCAGCAAATCCTTTGTCGGCGACCATTCAAATAACTTCGAAACCACTCAATTGCTGTAGGCGATATGTTAATGGAGCCCAAAAGACCTAAGAATATTTCATAGTCGACAGAGTTAAAAGCATTGCTAAAATCTAACAAAGCAAATACGGTTAATTTTCTGTCATCTATCGCTTGCCTTACGTCATCACTTATTTTAACAAGGGCAGTTGTTGTACTATGGTCAGGTCGGAACCCAGATTGAAACTTATTATATAGGTTATTTCTGTACAAAAATGATCTGAATTGCTGATGAACAAGTCGCTCGAGAACTTTGGATAAAAATAGCAAGATTGAGATTAGACGAAAATCAGAAAAAAGTGACGGATTGGTCTTTTTTGCTAAAGGGATTACAAATGCATCCTTCCAGACATTAGGAAAAGTACAAGATGTTATTGAACAGTTAAATATATGTGTTATGGTTGGAATTACAATATCTAAAATAGGAATGATCATATTACGACTGATGTTATCAACGCCCACTGCGTTCGACGATATGGCTAGGATGTTTCTTTTTACCTCACAGTCAGTAAACTCATTGAAATATCGGTGAGAAGTCAGGAGTTGGCAATGTAGAAAGGTTTTGTAAGGTATTCAATTTTTTGGAAATATTTAAAGTAGTAGAAGAGGAAAAGTGTTGATTTAAGGCATCTAAATTTATGTTTTGTGGAATAGAGATTTTAGAAGACTTACCAACTCCTAACGAACGAAGGAATTTCCACACTTTAGCTGGATCACCGTTTTGGACTTGAATTGTGAATGTGGCGTCGTTGTGCCGGTCAAGCTTTTAATTACCGAAACGAGGTCATTTATAAGTTCTCTCTTTTCACGTTTTTACTTAAAATTAATTTAATTAAATGTTAAAATTAAATGTAATTGGTCAAATGTACCTTGAAGTTTGTCACTTAGGTAATTAATGTGCGGGTAAAACAAATCTAAAGTGTTATTGTTAAGGTCTGGGCTAATTTCATTAATTTTGGTTTGTACAGAGGTTATTTTATTTTGTAATTCCAGCAAGTCTATGTATTATAAGAATGAATGAAAATGTGATGTTATCCTCGTAGGTCCTAACTTGAAAGGTAAGATGCCCTGTTCGTCATCTAAACCCTCAATTTTGACGTCTTGGGCGTGAGTTTGTTGTAGGAGTAGTAGAGTCGTCATTATACTGTAACAATTTGTTTGTTTTAGGGATTCTTTTCAGTTGCGATTTGGCTACAGGTCCACGTCTCTTCTTAGTATAAATATGTGTTGGTAAATCTATCGTAGCTTTATCGTGTGTATTTCTAGAGGCTGATTTTTGTCGAATGAATACTGATTGTTCTGGGGAGCACTGTATAACGGGTTCTCTGTCTTTATTACGGTTAATCATAATTTCTATCTTTTCTATAATCAGTTGTAATGTCTGTTATTAACTCGTAGGCTTTTGTCATTTTATTCCTACGGTCAGTCGTGTACTGTAGTAGATGGGCAGTAAGATCAATTTCAAATGGATCTCTCGGGTCGAAGTGTCCAGTTATGACATCTAATGGTTTACATTTTGTACAACTATGTATAGAACTATTATAACCTAGTGGGGCGTAAGGCTTTAAGATTAGCGGTTTCCTCCGTATTTAAATGTTGTGTTCGAAGACGCAATAAAACTTTCTTTGCACGATCCGACATGTTATTTGGATTATATTTTTTACATTTAATATTAAAAATTTCAGCTTTAACAGGGTGATTGGAGGGTTAAAATTATTTTATTTAGGGGTTGGTAAGTTAAAACTAAAATGATGGTCTTTCTTATTTGCTCCCCCTTCATTACGTTGTTGTAAGTAGAGGGTGTTTAGTTCCTCCTGTACGTCCTGTGGTAGGATATCCACCCACGCGTACTATACTGAGGAAACTGCGGGCGGACCGCTGGGTCTATTTCATACAACACCGAATATTACGGGCGACCGTTGAAAAAACATAATTTTGTTTGGCCAACATTAAAAAATAATAATAGCTTTGTATGGAATTCATAACGTTCCCAACGAAATGACAAAACATTATATGAAGATTCAACACTCTGGCATAATTTGATCACAGACAAAAAAATATTTTCTGCCTCCGACATTCAATTCTATCATCATAGACAAGACGGGCGTAAGTGAGTTTTGGGAAAAGTGTTTTTTGTATGTTTTGAGTGTGGTGTACGTTCAGCAATCTTCAAGTAATAGATTGGCATAACATACATATATAAATACAGGAATATATTTAATAAACACCGAAACCCGGAAAATTAACGAAATATTAACTGGGTTTTTTGTTATCAAATATTTATATTTTCCTATAGAAATTGGCATGGAATAAAACTATATTCTATTCTTATGCAAAAATAAGTCACTTAAATAATATTCACTTATTTTTTATTTCAAAAATAAATAAAAGAGAATACTATAAAATCCGCTACGTCCGTGTGCCAAAATTAGTACCGCGTAGTAAAAATTAAAATATTAAAAGTATCAATACTATTTTCATTTTACCAGAACTAGGTGCGCTATAGATGACGTCCGGCTCTCGCATCGATTAGAAAATTCCTAAATTTCATTTGGACGTTTTTGTGAAATGACTTTTAATCGGAAACTTTTTTCACAAACTTAAAATATTTTTTAAAAATCTATCCAAAGATACCCGACACAATGGGGTACCTGAGAAAAAAATTAACATCTCCACTTTACATGTAGGGGAGCTACCGTGAACAAAAAAAAAACTGAGCCGTCACAGGACTCCTGACAAATGTGAAATATCGGGTTCGCGTAGTTGGTTGCCATGGCGGCACATCGCCACATCGTACACGCTACTAAATACGGACGATATACTTCGCTGTATACCCTACCTTAGTACATAATATTATAGTGTGGCGACCCGTCGCCACGCCAACTATCTAGTTTACACCTGCGCCAATAGATGTTTCACATCAAAAATATTTTTCAAGATTTTATATTACTACTTTATTGACGTGACTAATATGTATATTCGTGTTAAATTACAGCTTTCTAGTAATGAGGATCTTAGAGCTATGGTGCGGATGGGCGGACGGACGGACGGACACAGTGAAACTGTAAGAGTTTCTAGTTTACTTCGGAACCCTAAAAAATAATGACAATCAACATTTTAAAACACAAACTTGATTAATATTTTATTCATTATTTTGTTAATCAAATGAAAACCTGACAAATGAATTGCAGAATTAAGGAAAGAAATATAAACTTGTGTATGCACATTATCAATTCACTGTAAAGAAAACTTTTAACAACTCATAAGTAAAACCAAACATTTTACATTTAAGTAGTTTAAATCGATAACTAATTTTATGAATGCCGCTCTCTTGATTTATTTATTGACTTGTATTATTTGTTCTTATTTAAATTCTAAGTTAACGTTTTTTTACTAAAACATATTTAAAAAAATTACATCGAAAAACATTTCTCATTAAAAAAATGGCGTCTTTAGAAAATAGTAATATTAGTGAAATTCCCTCAATCCCAGAATATTTTAAAGGAAAGAGTATACTCATAACCGGCGGTTCTGGTAAGTAGTGCATTTAAATTTATATCTTAAGCTATGTTTAGGGGAAGAGAACGGGCCCAAAAAGACAATCCTTTTAATAAATAACAGTGGAGCGTCGTAAGATTTATACCTCGGAATCCAAGACTAGTCATTGAATCTGTATAACGAGTGTATGTCAGCATTACTAAAGGCTCAAATAAAAAAGTGAAAAAAAAAAAATTTACCAATGTCGATTACAAAAAAAATTGTTAAACAATTTACTGGAACTGAGAGGTTTTTTTACGTCATAAGATAGCAAACAAGCAGGTCTCTTGATGGGAAGAGACAACCATCGCCTATAGGCACCAAAGACGTTAATGGTGCGTTGCTATCATGTGGCGAGGTATAATGCCACATGCATAAGTTTACCGGCTACCTTACCCTCTAAACCGGAACACGACAGTGACAAGCACTGACGCTATTACAGTAAGAATAGGTAAGGCAGTGGTACCAGACCCGGGCGAGACAATGCAGAACTCTACCACCTAGTAGCCACGATGGTAGTGACTCGATAGCCAATCGGTCGCCTTTTATGACCTGCCTGGCAGAAGGACAGTTGGTCTATTCTTCAAAGAAGTCCGGATCCAACACGGGGAAGGGGGGATCATAATGGTTATAATAAAGATTTCAATTTTATATTTAAAAAAACATATTTGGATACTAACTTTAATGTTAATTGTTTAAACAAATTAATTGTTAGATTTTTTAATTGGTTGTGCTGTTTTAACTTCCCACTACGTATGCAGATAAAGAAGTTCCTGATTTTGCTTTGCTCCGATTTTTGAAAATCGAGTTTTTGATCTCCACGTTTTGAGGTTTAATAGTATTTAAATGCTCCAACCAGACCCTCCCAGCCATTCCTGGAACTCCCCGTTAAATTGCGGTATTTTAAGCTTAACAAAGCAAAAACTACCTACCTACATATAAAATTTTGAACTCAACGAGTTCAATAATATTACCGGCGCCTCGGCAGACTTGAAGGTCAGGACCCATCCATCCTTCTGGTTCTGGTTACGTGTAATTTGCGACAACCATCCACGCAGCTACACGTGCCTATATATATATAATATTGAAGTTAATAATAGCGATAATATTGAAGTTGACCGGTTTGTTGAGCGCTGTACTGTACATTCCGTATTAGAGCAGGCCCCTCCACAGAGCTCGTGATCTTGGGCGATTGTTCACGCACCACTAATCATGCGAGGAGGAGGTCTGTTCACGATTTTGCCTTGGCGTATAGTCTAACTTAATCGATAATCTCGCCTGCGCGAGTTCCCGATGTGGGTGGCCACACGCCTTCACTGTTAGACCTCCTGCTGACCTCACACTCTGACCATTATCAGGTATCGGTGAACGTTCCACTTGGCATGTCAGACCACTGCCTGATTCGGAGCAAAGTGCCGGTCACGCGACAATCGGTGCACTTTTTCATTTATATATTTTTTTACTTTTTTTCAGGTTTTATGTAGTCTTTAGAATAGTAAATATCCCCAAATTAAATGTCATCAACGTATCATTTAAGACAAAGGAGAAAATTGAGATTGAATTCTGGTTTCCACCGATATCACAACCCGGCACCGATTATTTTTTTATGTACACCGATATGAAATTTTATCCACCGAAATGATAAGCGAATTTATCCAGCGAAATTATATTCATATCACCATGGTGTGCAACAAATCGATCCGCCGTTCTTTTCAGTAGCCCACCTATTTCATCTGGCGCATAGTTCCATATTATGTTAGTCAGAGAAGAGCAGTAAACACTGAGTTAGGACATAATATAAAAAAAATTCTTATTCCGATACTGGCCTGATGGAGAATCCGAAATAATAGTAAGATTCGAACAGTGGGAACTTCCTTTTTAATTTCTTCTAATATTGGGACAAGGTGAGCCCAAACGGCGGCAGCATCATGTCGCAGTGAAGAATTAATAGTGCAGAAACATTGAGTTTTTTAATATTCTCTTCCTTAGTTTTATAGTAAATTACAGTAGTGTGTAATGTAAATTGTTGACGACTGCCACTAAAGTACACAGATTGTAATTCGGACCCGTACTTGTTTTTTTTCTATCATAATATAGCAAACAAGCAGATGGGTTACCTGATGAAGAGTCGACCATCGCTTATAGACACCAAAAGTGTTAGTGGTACGTTGCTATCTTGTGGCGAGGTCTAATGTCACATGCATGTTTACTGACTGACTTCAGGAAAGCTAGGCGCCATCTTAATAAAATTAAGCGCCGTCGTTCAGAAGTTGACGAATACGTTAAAGCTCTTGCTGATTTAAGAAGGATCCGGTTACACTATCGAGCCGCTACTACGTTAGCAAAGAGAACATTTCTGCAAAAAATAACGGATAGATTAGAGAAAGAAGGCCCTTGGTCTTCTCTGTATCACGAAATTAAAAATCGTCCGAGAAATAACTTTTCTTTTTATAATAACATAAAACTTAACGATACGTATACGCTTAGTTTAGAAGAAACAACAAACGCTCTTTTGGAGACGCTAATTCCAGACGATAATCTAGAGCGGGATAACGAATATCATCGTGAACTTAGATCACAAGTTGACGTGACACCTGTGTCCCCCATATCGAGTCTGGTATCCTTAGATGAATTGTTAAATACCGTTAACAATTTACCATTGAAAAAAGCGCCCGGAGAGGATAAAATCTCAAACTATATGATAAAACAAGCGTGTATAGCAGCCCCAGACTCTATTCTAAAAGTAATAAATCGTTGCATTGCGGAAGGTGTTTTCCCTAAAATATGGCGCCAAGGATATCTCAAAATTATTCCAAAATCTGGTGACAAGCCTCTGGATGACCCTAAATCATATCGCTCAATTACACTTCTACCTTCTCTTGGTAAACTGCTAGAAAGATTAGTAGTTCCTCGACTCTTACCGCAAGGGCCCACATTCAATAAACAACAATTTGGATTTACCGCCGGAAAATCCACTGTAGATGCAGTGCTAACCATGAGAAAAACGGTAGAACTATCACGAAATAATTATGTTGTGGGTATCTTTTTGGATATTTCAGGTGCTTTTGATAACGCGTGGTGGCCGATGTTATTATTAAAACTAAAAATAAGGGGATGCTATTCTAATATATATCAACTAATTAAATCGTATTTAGAAAACGGTCACTTGAAATTACAGCTAGGGCATTACGCTGCATCTAAACGCCTTACTCTGGGCTGCCCACAGGGATCAGTACTTTCGCCATATCTATGGAACGGTATTGCCGGTATATCTACCTCAACGTGGGGTTTAACCTTTAACACTTTAAAGATAATTTATAACGCAACTTATTTAGGTTGTATTACTTATGCATGTTCAGCATGGGCTGATAAAGTTACAAGTGGCGCGACCCGGCGTAAATTACTTCAAAATCAGCGTTTGGCTTTAATATTTCTGTGTAAAGCATATCGCACTGTAAGCTCTGAAGCTTTACCCGTTTTATCAGGTGTATTTCCATTCGATTTAGAAATTCAGCGTCGGTCCTCAATGTACTATAATTCTAAAAACTTTACTAGCCCAGAATTTATTAATCCGCAAGCTCAAACAAAAATACGTCGCCTCTTTAATCCCGTGATGGATGTTACTAATGAATTAATAAATGAATGGCAGTCGCGTTGGTGCTGCTCACCTAAAGGACGGCATTTATATAACTTTTTCCCCTGCGTCCGGGAACGATTAAGTAAAACGTGGATAGAAATAGATCATTGTGTTGCACAGTTCCTTACTAGTCATGGTAATTTTAAAGCTAAATTATTCTCGTTCAAATTAGTTCCTTCTCCATTTTGCGAATGTTCCACCATAAACTGTAAATATGAACAAACTGCACATCATATTCTTTGGGAGTGTAATCTCTAGCAAAATGAACGTAGCCAAATGCTTGATAGTATACGATGTATATCCGGGGTAATCTACTATTCCGACCTTGTAGCAACACCTGGGAATTTCCGTGCCTTCAAGCGATTTTGTCATACATACTACTGGAAGCAGAATTAAGTAGGCCATTTTCGTAGGTCCTCAAATACCTAAACTATCGTGGTGCAATAGCAATCAGGCTTAACCTGATTGTAAACGTCTCATTTCTTAGCAGTTTTTGCTTTATCTTACGCTGTCTCCTGCTGTAAAGGGAGGGGAAACTGGATGTATTTTCCTACTCCTCCTATACTCTTCTGATTAAATTCGATGCGGGTTCCAAGACAGCTTAGCTTTTCCCCCAGGGCACCATGAGCTCGCAACTCAGAGGTTATCAGGAAGGTTGCCGCTGTTGATTCTGGTTTACAGAAGTTACAGTGGTGGGAACGAGAGGTGGGCCCATTGCCCTAAAAACAAATGCAATAAAATACGCGAGTTCCCATCTTACACAATATCTTCCTGTTTCTTTCAAATTTTGATTATTCCGGTTATTGTCTTATTGTTATTATTTTCCGGATACCTAAAAAATAAAATGAAAATTTTGACAAGCAGCATGTGATTAACAAATTATTACTTATAACATTATTGATAATGTTATAGTTTAAATTATCGGTAGTACCTACCTACTGTAATAACTATTGTGATAACTGTAACCATACTGCAAGTCCATTACAAACCGCCTTTGTATATAAATAATCCTATCTATACATCGATACAAATAAATCTGTTTGTAATATACCTAACCGCTTTTTAATAAATGCATATGGATGTAGATGAAAGGTTAACAAAACAGATAATATACAATGTGAATGTGGAAGGATGTAGGTACCGGGAAATACCCAGACTGACATACTACGAACAGATTGATCGAGTACTATCCGAAGGTGGTGTCAAGAGTCTTCGCAACCGGCGTGTGTGTATGAAGAGAGTGATGAATGTGGAGGAAGCGAGACAAGCCTGCAAGGATCGTGATGTATGGCACTCGCTTCTCTCTGCCTACACCGTAAGGGATCTGACATGAAGATATGTATGTATGTATGCATATGAATACACGATACTTATACAAAAACTAGCTGTGTCCGCGACTTTGTCCGCGTGGAAAAATTTCGAAAAAAAAATAGCCCAAGGTATTCCTATCACATCAGCTATCTGCCAGTGAAAGTCTCGTCAAAATCGGTCCAACCGTTCCAGAGATTAGCCGGAATAAACAGACATACCTACAGACAAAAAATGTAAAAAATGTTATTTTGGTATATGTATCATTTATATATCCATATGCATTTAGTAAAAAGCGGTTGTTTTAATATTACAAACAGACATTCTAATTTTATTTGTTTATATAGATGCATAGATAACATTTTTTTTTTTACAATTTTTGTCTGTCTGTCTGTTTGTTACGGCTAATCTCTGGAACGGCTGGACCGATTTTGACGGGACTGATATATAGCTGATGTGATAAGGAGTAACTTGGGCTACATAATTAGGAAATTTTTCCACGCAGAGGAATTCGCGGGCTCAGCTAGTTATGACGAAGTCGCGGGCTTTCCATTGCGAGACTAGCTGTACTGGATACGTATAGCTTGATAATATGTAGCCCTGTGTACTTTTCTTCCGCAGGGAATGCCTGACAGATACGTACATATATAGGTACGTATTATAAGTATTAGGATAAAACAAGGAGGTGTCTATATCTTATAAAATAACTAGCTGAGCCCACGACTTCACCGTTTGGAAAAATTTCGAAAATAAAAGTAGCCTTACTTACTTCTTATTACATCAGCCAGTGAAAGTGATGTCAAAATCAGTCCAACTGTTCCAAAAATAAGCCGAAACAAACAGACAGACAGACAAAAATCGCTATATATGCTTTTAGTAAAAATTAGTTATTTTAATATTACAAACATACACTCCAGTTTTATTTATTCGTATAGAAGATGTATAGATAAAATATGTATCAGTGTACAGATTATTTATATAGAAGATGTATAAGTAGCTAAAATAAAAGTTACCTAAGTTACTCCTTATCGCATAAGCTATCTGCCAGTGAAAAACATTTCAACATCACATACAAACAGACAAAAATTGTAAAAAATGTTATTTTGTTATATGTACCGTACATACGAGTACATCCATATGTATTTAATAAAAAGCGGTTATTTTAATATTACAAACAGATACCCCAATTTCATTTCTTTGTATAAATTACTAGTGGCCCGGTACGTGCTTCGCTACGTATAATGTGAAATATTAAAAAAATTAATTCGAACATCAAATTCACAGAAAATGTGATAAGTGAAGAACCATTCTCTCTGTGGTCTAGTAGTCGCCTCTGTGGTCTAGTAGTCCAACGTTGGCGTTTACCACATGAGGTCTCGGGTTCGATTGCCGGGTCGGACACATAAAAAGTGATTTTTTCAGTTTTTCTGAGAAATACAAAGTTGCCCGGGATTGGAAAGTGCCCGGTTGGCGATAGGCTTGCCACCTATCACATTTGTGGGACCAAGTATCTTCGGCTAATCGTGGATGCACTCGTTGCACCTCTGCCTACCCCTTCGGGGATATGGGCGTGAAGATAATTTTTTTTCATTCACATTCCCAAAAACCATAGTCCAAACAAAGCCTAAATGTTTGGTTTGGATAGGCGAGCCCATTCCTGAGTTTTTTTTTTTTTTTTTTTTATATCATAAGATAGCAAACAAGCAGATGGGTCTCCTGATGGAAAGAGTCAACCATCGCCTATAGACACCAAAGATGTTAATAGTGCGTTGCTATCTTGTGGCGAGGTCTAATGCTACATGCATAAGTTTACCGGCTACCTTACCCTCCAAACCGGAACACGACAGCGACAAGCACTGACGCTATTGCGGCAGGAATAGGTAAGGCGGTGGTACCAGACCCGGGCGAGACAATGCAGAACTCTACCACCTAGTAGCCACGATGGTAGTGACTCGATAGCCAATCGGTCGCCTTTTACGACCTGTCTGGCAGAACGGCAGTTGGCCTATTCTACAAAGGAGGCCGGGACCAACACGGCGGGCGAGTTATAAAATTATAACGATAAGTGGCATTGATTGTTATATATATATATATATATATATATATATATATATATATATATATATATATATATTATATATATATATATATATATATATATATATATATATATATATATATATATATATATATATATATATATATATATATATATATATATATATATATATATATATATATATATATATATATATATATATATATATATATATATATATATATATATAGATTTGGATAGAAGATGTATTGTAGCTAAAATAAAAGTAGCCTAAGTTACATCTTATCACATAAGATATCTGTCAGTGAAAGTCCTGTCAGACATAGGTCCAGTCGTTCCAGACATTAGCCGTAACAAACAGATGGATAGGCAGACAAAAATTTAAAAAAATGTTATTTTGGTATATGTACCGTGTATACATCCATATGCATTTAGTAAAAAGCGATTATTTAATACTACTTGTGCCCGCGATTCGTCCACGTGGTAAATTTTCTAAAATAAAAACCCGCATAATTTCCGTTCCCGTGGGATTTCTGGGATAAAGACTATCCTATGTCCGTTCTCGGATCTCAAACTATCTTTGTACCAAATTTCATTAAAATTGGTTCAGCGGTTTAGACGTGAAGAAGAAACAGACAGAGTAACTTTCGCATTTATAATATTGGTATGGAAGTATGGATTACAAACAGACACTGCAATTTTATTTTTGTGTATGTATGTATAGAAGATGTATAGCTAAAATAAAAGTAGCCAAAGTTAGGTACTTCTTATCACATCAGCTATGTGCCAGTGAAACTCGTCAAAATCGGTCCAGCCGTTGCAGGGATTAGCCGGAACAGACAGACAACAATTGTAAAAAATGTAATTTTGGTATAAGTACCGTGTATACATCCATATGCATTTCGTAAAAAGCGTTTATTTTAATATTACAAACAGACACACCAATTTTATTTATTTGTATAGATGTATAGACATAAAAATATGAGCTGCACACAGTGATGACAATCATGTCATTTTGTCACAATTAGGCAGGTTTATGTTTTGCATTCAAGTATTTCTTTTATCATCACCGCGCCAAAATACTACGCGCGCCATTCGCGCGATAGCTTCTTACTGCTCATCACAGTGCTTGTCCCTTTCGCACATAATGTTGGATGAAATAGCATGCATTTTGACTACGCCCACCAAAGAGTTCGTGCCGCCCACGAAATAAAGAAAACAAGGGGAAGTGAAGAGTGGGCGTGCCGCGTGCGTCACTATTATGCGCTTTTACTCTAAATTGCCTTAGTGATACTTACCATATCATTAGGAGATAGTCGTCGTGCGAAAATCTATTATACACTGAATTATGCCGTATTGTGCCATCCTTGAATTCAGAAATGATAGTAGAATACAGATAATTAAAAATGGAGATATTTCATATCATTCGAAAGTACAATTTTCATTTTATTTTAATTAAATTCCTGATTTAATATAATCTCTAATGATATAATAGAAAGTCAAGCTAAAATCAGCCGTACACCTTACATATAAAGTTTATTTTAGGTTGACCTAATGTTTCTAGAAAGATATGCGTAATGACAGTCATTACGTATATCGTTCTAGAAAGTTCTCTACTCAAATATGATCAACTGAAAACTACGGAAAAATCAATGCTGCCATCTATTGTAGAATAGCGAAACTATTACGATCTTAAGTTTCACTATTGTACAAATAGATGAGTCTATTTTGAATAGACTACAAAAGGACGTAAATACTCTCTTTTTTTTTTGTAGCAAAATAAAATTTATTGTAACGCACTTTGGTATATTTTTAAATATTCTGTTTGTGTGTTTCGGATTATTGTTGCTTAAAATGAAAACGACCAATGAAACAATGTTTGCATTAGTAGTTTATATGCAATAATGCTTATTTTATGTGTGAGTGTGGCGATCGCGGTCCTGATACAAATCTTTGTACTTGCCAATTCCGCTTGTTTTCTTTATTTCGTGGTGCCGCCGACTAGTGGAACCTTAAGAGCGATCCTAGATAACTTTGTACTTTTTTAATTAGAAAAACTGAAGAAATAAATATCTTCAACAACGATGTCGATTGTAGATCACGCCCCAAGTGTTCTTTTAAAAAAATATTCAATGTACAGTTTTGACTTTCTTACAATTTTATTATATGTAGATATTGGTGGACAAATTACACGAATTGATCTAACCCCAAAATAAGCAAATTATTTGCTTGTGTTATGGGTGTTAATCAACGATATTAATACATAGAAATACATATATAAATACTGTAACATACATAATAAACACCTAAATCCAGAAATACAAACATCTATGCTCATCACACAAAATGTTTGTCTCTGTCGGAAATGGAGCCCGAGTCCCATCAATTCGTGATTAGGTTCGCTGACAACTCAACCAGCGAGGCGGTCAAATATGGATTTTATGTAGAATCATCGCAACATTATTTTCTACTTTATCCATAAATTTCGGATTAAAAGAATCTGCTATGACAAGCAGACTTGATATAAAACAAACAAAAGATCTGTAAACGCTTGATCCTGCAGGCCATCCTATCCACGGTAAATTCGTGAAGTTTAAGGGATCAAAATTGCAATGCGTAAATTGCATCAAAATCAATTTGATTTTGATGCAATTTACGCATTGAATACATTTTTTTATTATAAGATTTTATTCGTATTTCGAACGATTTGTACCAGATTCGTTCGAAATACGAATAAAATCTTATAATAAAAAAATATATATAGTACACATTCACCACCTCCCACATGAATAGCATTATCAAACTTCTATTCATGATCATACAAAGAAGTGTTAAAAGAAGTTTCAGGGTTGGGCAAATCATTTTAAAAAAAAAAATTGCTCTTTAGCGGCAATGTTTTTTTATTAATGGCGGTATGGCCGCCATTGGAAACTGTCAAAATATGGTAAAGTGATTTTTTTGAATGGCTACTCGACGATTTTCCTGTGCAAAAATAAGCTTGATACAAATTGTTGAATTGTTTTTTTTTTACTACTTCTTTTTTTGTCGACTATCGGTAAATATACGAATTTTTGTTAACAACTTGTCCAAAACTCGTAATTTGTTCGACACGGTCAGTTAACACCACGTGATTGGGCCGCCGGTACCAGCGCTACGACCATCATTTTCCATTTTGTCATTACGCAATCAGACCCCTGAAGAACCGCCATACTGGTACAAATGACTTAATATTTTGTGTCACCATTTCCCGGTCTATAATATACTCTGTTCTTCCTTTTAATTTTCAAGGGATTTAGCGTTAAGACTTTTGTATATGTGTTAAACTAAAATAATTACTCTCCATCCGCAAGACAACTTTTTTATCATATCTTTCGATCCGACACTGGTACTGGGCACATAAGCATATCTTTCACTTATGTACGTCAATTTCTTCTTATGTCTTTAAAATAATGAATCATAGAACTATTGCTTTGGTCTTCTTACTTATCAAAATTACTGTATATTTAATTTACAGCACTTGAATGGCATCGTTTTAAAATAAATTGTAGCGTTTGATTATTTAAAAATACAATTTTAGGTTTTATTGGAAAATTAACTATCGAAAAGCTTCTGTACTCGTGTCCTGGATTGGAAAAAATTTACCTCATATTAAGAGACAAAAAAGGAACAAAAGCAGAAGATAGGCTTTCTACGTTATATAATTGTGTTGTAAGTATTGATTAAGATATATTGCTTAAAATAATCATTGATATAAGAAGAATTAGACAAATAAATAATAATAGACACCATAAATAAATAATTGTAAATAAAATTCGCTGGACCAATTTCATGAATTGAAATAGCTCCAAAGTAAGCAAATTATTTATTCTTGATATGGGTGCTATTCAACGATGATAATAACAATATATTTACAAATAAATATTCATTTACTTAAAACTACAAATTGTAACACCAAAGAGGTGTTACAGTACCACAGCCTTATCTATTTCTGCCGCAAAAGCGGCAGTGCTTTATACTGACGTGTTCCAGTTTGTAGGGTACGGGAGCCGGTGAACTTATGCATTATAACCCTGCCATAAAGATAAGTACCATTAATATTTTTGGTGCCTATATGCAATTATTGTCTCTTTCCATCAGGAAAGTCATCTGCTTCTTTCGACATCAATTTTAATAAACGTATGCAACATATATTACGTAATTTTAATTTAAATTATGAAATTGAGTATATATCTGTGTGAATACGAGCGAGAACAATTTGAAAAATATAAAAATAATGTAAAAGAAACTTGGAACCTAATTAAACGAATGTCAAATCTACATAAAAAATGTACTTCAGACGATCTTCTCTATCTGTCCAATAACCCACAAACATCTGTCGATTCTGTCAATGATTTTTTTAATACAATAGCGCAAAATCTCATATCTGCTCCTAGCGTGTCGAATAAAAATAACTCGGAAATTCCGAATGAGCAATCTTCTAAGGATTCTATGGCTTTGTTTCCTACAGATGAAGTAGAAATTCACTCAATCATTCTTAAGCTTAAACAGGACTGCGCAGTTGGATGGGATGGTATTTCAGTTAAGCTTGTTAGGGCCTGTAGAAATGTTTTAGTCCCAGTTTTAAAACACGTTTATAACCTATGCATAGCTTCAGGTATTTTCCCAAGCGTTTTTAAAAAAGCGATTGTGCGGCCAATTTTTAAAGGCGGTGATAAACATAACGTAACTAACTATAGGCCTATATCTATACTCACAGTTTTTTCTAAAATATTTGAAAAAATTCTGAATAAACGATTATTAAGTTACCTAGATTCAAATGAAATAATCTCCGCCAATCAATTTGGATTTAGATCTGGAAAGTCCACAGAAGACGCAGTCCTTGAACTCACAGGAAATGTAGTCAAAAATTTAAATAATAAGTTAAAAAGTCTTTGCATATTTCTAGACATTTCTAAGGCTTTTGACACTGTTTCAGTGCCCCTCCTATTGGATAAGTTGCAATTCTGTGGAATCCGAGGTCTGGTTCTTGGAATGTTTAGGAGCTATCTCACTACAGTAGTTTTCTGTTCCTCCATGCAGCCGCGGCATAAAGGGCTGTCTGTCACACCTATGTTAAAAAGGTGTCGGTTTAGATGACAATGTCCTGTTATTGTGCCCACAACTTTTCTTAATTCATCTCTTTTGAGTTTCATTATGCGTTGTGTTAGGTATTTCGAAAGGGTTGGCACAATTTCCTTTGTTTGCTTACAGTCATTTGTGGCTAGCCACAACGCTTCATGTTGTTGGTATGTTCTCTCAGTTAGCCATGTCATGAGTTGGCTGTATGGCAAGACTGCTATCGGTTCTGGACCTGATAGTTTTTTATTTGCTCCGTTTCTTGCCAGTGTATCAGCTGTGTCATTGCCCTGAGAGTTGCTGTGTCCTTTTATCCATTGCAGGATTATTTGGTTGGTTTCTGCTGCTGCTACTAATGATTTGTGGCATTCAAACACTATGCTAGAGTTGAAGCAGTTAGTTTTTAGAGCTTCAAGGACCGATGCACTATCAGAGATAATACGTATAATTTGATCTGTTATTTCTCTGCTGTTTATAAAAACTAATATATATATATATATATATATATATATATATATATATATATATATATATATATATATATATATATATATATATATATATATATCTAAGATAAGCTGTTTATAAAAACAAACAAGTTATCTGTGTGTCGTGTATTGTAATATATTTTTGGGATGTTGTGTCCAATTAAGTATATGACGGCGTCGCGTCCGCGTCATCAAATACAAGAATATTGTAAACGACAGGTGCACCGACTAAGCCACCGAGCGCATCGTTCGATATCCCTACTACTCAACTTGTTTTGCTACCTGTATAAAAGGCTCTGAGCGCCCGCCATTAAGGCAGTCTTGGCTCTGACGTGGCTCGGTACACTTGTTTTATCTTGCTAGTAGCTTATCCTTGACTCTTGGATAATTAATTTGTACAAACAAATTAATTATTATTATCAACTATAAATTAGTCGCAGTGCAATTTATAATTGACTATCTGTTGTTTAAATTATGACTTATTTGTAATAAGGAGTAATTATCGTTGGAAAGGTTGGAATTGTTAACGAGAACTATTAATTAATAATGAATAGCTTTAATAGTGATCTTATGTTACTTTGTTTAAAAATTGATCAAAATATAAAGAGCTGTTATATCACTTCATCCGCATTTAATTTATCGTATCTGACCCACTTCTTACATATATTTTAAAATTATTTTGTAATAACTTTTCTAAGTAAGTCGAGCTCGAGCTCGAGTTAGAGGTTGAGTTCAAGCTCGAGATTGAGCTCGAGTTTGAGTTTGAGTTCAAGCTCGAGCTCGAGCTCGAGTTTGAGTTTGAGTTCAAGCTCGAGCTCGAGCTCGAGTTTGAGTTTGAGTTCAAGCTCGAGCTCGAGTTTGAGTTTGAGTGTGTGTGTTCGTAAAGCTCCATTTTACCAGTTTTTGATGATGTCAAAATCTTGGATGTTTTAAATTTCATAGATGGCATTTATTTTTTATAGTTTATACCTTCCATCGTAATTATTGTTTTAAATTTTGCACTTGTACTGTTTCACTGAAACAGTACAAGTGCAACTTTTAAAACTAATCTAAATCTGCTTAAGTTTTTGACATTACGCAGGCGGAGTATTATCGAATAGATACGACTTGGAAACCTTCAAGAAAAGAGCTTACTCAACCTAAACAGGCCAGCAACGTAACTGCAAGCCATCTGGTATTGCGATGTTCATAGGTGGTGGTAATCACTTATCATCAAGTACATCTCCTGATATTTTTTCCCCTCGTCTATGTAAAAAAAATATCCCTATAAAGATATTAAAGTTGCGTTGCTATCCGAGTGGCGGTGAAATTTACCAGCTACTTTTGCCTGCAAACTGGAATATTACACTAACAATAGCTGTAGCTATTGCAATAGGAATAGGTACGGCAATTGTACCAGAACCGTTTGACATGTTGCAGATCTCTATCTTCTGGTAACCAGTTACTATGTAGGCGAAAAAAGGCGTATTTTATACATTTACTTACGTAAATGTATAAAATACGCCTTTTTTCGCCTAAATATCTAATGTCCGCTTCTTATTTCAGTAAAATGACTTATTTTAGTTATGAGAAGTGATATTTTCGGGGAGGCGTAAGCTAAAACTCCTATAAATGTAATATTACAAAATGTTCAAACAATTTGTGGAACGTCTCGTAATTATTAAATTAGTTGCTAATGGTTACTACTACGAATATCAAATTGTCGATTATGGGAACCCGGCATACATGTTAAGATGAATATAAGCATATAATGCACTCACACACCACGCGAACAATCGTACACAATATACACACACAAATACGCCATCATTCGTACCCACAGACCACACAATTACTAAAAGACACTGCGTAGGCGCTCATATGAGCAAATGTATGGAAATATCAAACGCTTGTAGATATATCGTAAAAAATAGATACATGCCATATTCTGCTATTTTATTGTGTCTTAATACCTCTGGAATGATTTTATTTCATCGGTAAGTATTATAATTCTGTATTTCTCTGTATAAATACAAGCGACGTTGACGACCTAAGAAATTGCCTTGATGGGCGTACTGTATGCGCCTGGTTTCTAACTCGCTCAAATGCAATAAATATAATTGATAATTAATAAACCTTTGTGTGACACAATAGAGATTTTTTATAATTTATTTTTCTCATAATACAGGGAAACCTTATTTGGGAATTAGTGAAATTCTGCGTAACACATTATTCATTTTTCGTGAAATATAGTTTAAAAAAAATAAAAAAATAATTAGTATTTAGTACACGTAGACCTGAACTCTATTTTATATTTTGCAGTGTTACGATCGACTGCGCAATGAAAGACCTGGTCTATTCGAATCTAAAGTGCAGATTATCCCTGGAGATATGAAAGAGGTACAACTAGGTAAGAATTGTGTTAAGCTGAGAAGATTCCCAGGTTTATTATCTGAGTCGGATTAAAATATTATTGAGGGACAAAAAAGGATTAACATTCCTAAATGCTTTTCTAGCTTAATATAGTTCAGAGTCAAGAAATGTATTTAACGGATCTACTACTTGGAACTTTGGCATGCGCCGTGATTCATACGAATGGGAACTGGCTTGCAAGCGGCGGGGCAGCAAATGTGTATTGTATTTCGGTACAGTTTGCAAGCCATAGTTTGTTTGTTTCGACATAGTTGTCAGCCATAGTTTGTTGTCATTAATATACCAATTAGAATACACTGAAAGCAAAACGTCTTTATTAACCTACATAATAACCTAGGAGCGAAATTCGTTTATGACAATTTGAAACGCTGCAGCAGCTGCAGCGTGCAGCCCGCTGCTTTATACAAGTTTTTGGCGAATCCCGCTGGATATCTAATTTTTCCGGGATAAAAAGTAGCTTATGTGCTATTCCAGGTTATCATCTACCTGGGAGCCAAATTACATTCAAATCCGTTCAATAGTTTTTGCTTGATTGAGTAACAAACATCCATTCACACATCCAAACTTTCGCATTTATAAAATTAATATAGATTTCGCAGCAATTTTGTATTTCTTCCCACAATATTTTCACTGCGTGATTGTTTTCTCCCGTGTACGAGCTCTTTTAAGGAATAGACCAACTGCCATTCTACCAGCCAGGTCGCAAAAGGTGACCAATTGGCTATATGTGTCATTACTATCATGATTTCTAGGTGGTAGAAATCGGCCACATCTCTACCGGGTATTAAGTACCATCGCCTTACCTATTCCTGTCATAATATCGTTAATGCTTGTCATTGTCGTGTTACAGTTTAGACGGTACGATAGACGATAGACTTATGAATTTGACATTGCCATCTCGCTACACCAATAGCAGCGCAACATTGACATCTTTAGTGTTTATATGCGATGATAATAGAAATAAAATCATTTTTCTATCATGGTGAATCTTATGTTTGTAACGGTGTTATGTTTATATCATTCCTCCACGCTTGCAATATTGAATGTTACTGAAGCCCATATGTAACTTGCCGGCACCTCGATCACGCGCGGCAATAAAATGACAGTTATACTCTATTAAAGACTTTTATTTATAGTCCACAAAAATACACAATTATTAGTTACATGCTCAACATGTTCATTTGCTATACTGTATGATATATGAAACTATCGTACTGTACCAAACTGTCTATCGACACACAGATTTTATTGGCAGATTTCTGGATGATATACAATTAATTCGCTTTTTGTTCTCTTACAGGTATTTCCAATGAAAGTCGAGCTCAATTAATAAAAACCGTTAATGTAATTTTCCACATAGCTGCAAATGTCAGGTATATTATATGTTATATAAAAAGTATTATCACATCTAGTTCCCTTGCGGGATATTCAGAGTAAACCGAACGTCTATGGGTTTTTAGGTTAATCACCATTTACGGTTTGCTGGTTAGCGAGATTAGTGGTGATCTCTGTTGCCGTGTTTTCAGACCGGATAATGGTTATCGACTATTTATTACGGATAAGGAATAACCGAGACAGACGACCTAATATGCTCATCTGAGGCATGAAAATAGTAACACACCTCCCGCCAGACTCCGAGCTCTTTTCGATATCTTACATTTTTGAGAAAAACCTTGAAAAACTTTGATAACATCCTTGCCCGTTCCGGGGATTAACCCGAAATCACATGATCTGAGCCAAATAGAAAGACCTTTAGATAACTTAAAATAGAATGAGTTCTGAATGTGAAGGAGGCATAGCAAGCATTGCTGAACTCAAATCTCTCTGTCTACTCCTTAAGGGATTTTGCCTAAATACACATATGTATATACGTAAATTATAATTTGTATTAGTTTACTTTGGACATACATATCTTCACGTCAGATCCCTTATGGGGTAGGCAGAGAGAACCGAGTGCCATATAGCACGATCCTTGCAGTCTTGTCTCACTTCCTTCACATTTATCACTCTCTTCATGCACACACGCCGGTTGCGAAAACTCTTGATACCATCTTCGGACAGTACTCGATCAATCTGATCATGGTATGTCAGTCTTGGTCTTCCCTGGTACCTACATCCTTCCATATTCGCATTGTATATCTGTTTTGTTAACCTTTTATCTACCTAGTCTAGGTGGCGCTGTTGACATAATAACATCGGCTTCGTATTTATGTGAATAAAAAATAGTTTTTGTTTATATTGTTTTTAAAAAGTGTAAGAAACTAGTGTGAAATTGTGACTTTTACCAGTGAAAATGTTATCTAAGCAAAAAACTGAAAAAATTTGACAAAAAGTGAATTCTTTCTAGTGTATATGTAAAAAGAAAAAACTAAAAGAATTTCGATAAAAGTGCTTACATAATCATTTATTAAAATTATTTTAACTGCAAGTGATAACAGAATCGTTTAAAATAGTGTAAATATAAAATAACAGTGTTAAAACTTTGTAAGACTAATAATTGTGGAATGTATAAAAATTCTTCTGTTATGAGTCATCGTAACGAATTCGAATTTTGAAAACCACTGATACTTAAATGTATAACCTAATTTCGCCGACGCTGTCAGTAACTGTGTGGTGTAATGGAACAACGTGCGCGTCCTTAAAGAACAAAATGAGCGCTGGTTCGAGCCTCACACGGGGAAGTTGTTTTTTACATTATAATTCAGCAGTTTATTTAATTTGAGTTGATATGAATGATATCTTACGGTATTAAAATATAATAAATTGACAACTGGATCACAAAAACTGAACACTTGAAGAAGCTATAGAGAAATCATATACCGGTATATTATATATTAATAATTCCTACAAAATTAAATTAAGGGGCACTACATACGATCGTGCCACTTTAGACTGCATAATATAATACTACTCTGTTAAGAAGATTCCGGGTGGGCATCATTTTTACTTTCCTTTAAATATATTGAACAAATATAGGTACTAAAAATGGATACACCTAGCAAAGCTTTTGTTACTCTAAGGAAGAAACAGTTATCGAAATCTTTGTTGGATTTGTCTCATATTGAAAGTAATAGCAGCTGTACGACATGCAGTAGCGCTAATCTTTCTATGCAGAGTTTGCCAAACACTTCAGCTGTAGATACAAGTATAGTAATGGATTATAAATTACAAGTTGAGCAGCTAAATACTGGTATCGGAATCATTCCTTAAGCCATCTTTACCGTCTCATCAGTTTTCATTACCTGGTTTTATTTTAATCCGAAATGATCGCACTGGCAACGGGGGTGGTGGTGTAGCAATTTATTTGCGTTCTAATATCCCTTATAAAATTATTGCTTGTTCACCTAGCGCATATAATGAAACTGCCGAGTACATTATACTTGAAATCACCCGTAATTTCTCTAAAATCCTTCTAGCTGTTTTATATAGCCCTTCTTTACATATAGATTATTTTAATTCTCTGGAGAATCTGCTACACGACTACTGTCCACTTTATCGTGATGTCATAATTTTAGGTGATTTTAATACATGTTTATTAAAAAATGATAATCGTGCAAATAAACTTCTTAATATTTTATCTTCTTTTAACTTGCATCTTCCTCCATTGTCTGCCACTCATAAGTCGCCAAATTGCTTGCCTTCACTCCTTGGCTTAATTATTGTGTCACAGCCACATTATGTTAAAATCCATGGTCAATTTCCATCTTGCTTCTCATATCACGACCTTATATACCTGTCATATAATATTCGCTCCCCCAAAAAGAAGGCTGAGTATTCCTTTCGTCGCTCTTTTAACAAAATTGATAA